>VZTV01096001.1:0-25637 GCA_013400875.1 Anhinga rufa | reverse complement strand
TTTTTTTTTAGTGCAGCTAAGGTAACGTTGTGGCTTCAGCAGCTCTGAGCATGCAGCCAACCACAGCAGTAGTGGCTGGTGGGGCACAACTTGTAAATGGTTCCGGTGCCAGAGGGCAGGGTTCGTCGCAGCGAAGGTTTGCCTTTGCTGCGTGTGCAGGACAGGATGCCACCGCGAAGCGCTCAGTGACCGTTTCATACGTGTCATTTATTTCAGGTTTACAACTCTGAGTGTGTGTGTGAAGCCTTGCAGCTTTCCAGGCTGTTGCGATGGCTAAACCTCACCTGACCAAATGCCATGGGAAGAGATGTGTGATTAGCCAAAACATAATCTCTTTTTTTTTTGCTTTTATTTTTTCTTATTTTCTCCGTTAATGGTCCCTAATTGTCACTTTGTATGCCAGTGAATTAGAGCAACAGAAAAGTGCCCCCCCTTCCTAACCTTAGACCAGCAGAATTCGACCCCAGATTTGTAAGGATGTTTGAAACAATTGTGTTTGCAAGAATATTTACCGTAGCTATCTAAAGCAGAAAGGCAATCTAAACAACCTTCCTTTTTGCAATCGTTTGGAAGTAGCCTGCAACGTGGAAATAATTTTGGTCTCTAAAGCCTAAAGAAGTAGGCCTTTTGTTTTCCTCACTTAAATGGGAATTTATCTCAGAAATTAAGATCAGTCTGTCAGGACCATAAAAGCGCTGCCATATGACAAATTTTGCATTACATTTTCCTTAAATTATATACTCACTGCATCACTTGCTCTGTGTGTGTCTGTTAGCTTCTGATTCTGTACTGGCATTCTGTAATCTCTTGCTTCATTCTTACAAGTAATAATTTCATTAAAAGCATACACATATGTGTGTATATATATATATATATATATTCTTTTCCCAGCCAAAAGAACGGAGTTGTACATCGAGAAATTTGGAGTTCAAACTCAGAAGATCCTCCAGCATCGAATTACTGAATAGCTTAGACACTGAATCCAAAGAACCAAAGCCTGAACACAGAAAATCTTTAAGTAAGGCTTTTTTCTTTTCTTTTTTTTTTTCTTTTATTTCCTTTTTAAATAACTATGCCATTACAGGGTAAGATAATTTTTATTACATACAGAATGTAAGGAAGATCACTGAGAATTTTAAAGCTGAATGTGTTCTGTGCTGATATACATAACTTGCATTTAAGTAAAGACAGTTACTAGCTCCACACTTTTAAAGGGTGACATTCTCTCCTAAGCAAAATAAATTTGTTTAGCAGCAAAGACATTTATTCAAGCCATTTATTTTTAAAAATAAGCAACATGAGTCCTATGCTAATGGTCTGTTGCAGTTGCTTTGTTTCCATTTTAGTAAAATACCTCAAATTGCCAGAGTAATTTTGTCTGTTGTATATTTATACACTGAATTGCTGAAAGACCTGACATATCCTCTGTAGCTGACAATCAGTGATATATCTATAATTTTATAGAAGGTAAATTCTAGGGATTGAGGTTGATTTTTGTCAGTGTGATTAGAAAAGAAAGTGATCTAAAACTAGCAGGGGTGTGCTTTATTCCACTGAGACTTTCCTTTTCCAGTTTGTGCTGAGATGCTCCTGATATTCTGGGCAGTAGAGACAGGAGCTGGTGCTGACCATGAAACACTCACTCAGCATTTTTTTAATTTCACCCTCTCTCTTGAATTTTTGTTTCTCTTCTTTGTTTGGCAGGAGATTCACATACTGCTTCTAATGTAAGCGTCGTGACAGCTTTAGGCTCACATGCTGGTACGAGATACCTATAGGTACCGAAGTGCTGTGTAGGAATTTGCCTGCATTTCAGTGCAGGATCAAAGCCTTAGACATTAGGAAAAGAATTGCATTAAAAAGACCCAACATAGCTATGTTTAAAGATAATTACCTACATAAACATAAATATATGCACACACGTGTGCGCACGTACACACACAAATACAGCGATTCATTAAATAATCTCTTTTTGCAGACCAAAGCTTTTTGTTGTTGTTTTCTTATTATCTTGGAGATTTGTGGGGGTTTTTTTTTGTTAAGATTTTCCTTTCTGTTATAAAATATAAAGTAGCCTGAATGTAGCTTGTGAAAAATTGTCCCAATATCTTTGTACTGTGTATTACGTTGCATTTCTCAGAGGAAGAAAAATAAGACTGAGAGCATAGTAAGTTTTGAGGGCCTGATTCTGCTCTTATTGTAGCTAATAGCAAAATGCCCATAAACTGTCTCAGCACTCAGGGAATTTTTATTTATTTATTTAGACTTCTCACAAATCTTTAAACGATATTTTGTCAGACAAAACAGAAAAAGTGATTATGAGCAGTGACAGAGACTTAGTCTACATTTCTTTTCAAAGCTTAGAGAATCCTGAATAACCCCCGTTTTGTTAAAGGCTATTTAGACTATGAAAAAATGTGAAAATATCTGCTATGAAATCTCACTGAATTGAAGCTTGCATTTAAATACTGTAGATTTGATGGCTTCTAAAATATGTATTCAGAACTTTTTTTTTGGCCCCTTGAGATCAAGCAATTATGTGGAATTAGAAAAATCATATTATTCACTTACTTATTAGTAGTCTAAGCACAAACTGTATTGTCAGTTTTCTGCCTTTGGCTTTCTGTGCCCTTAATGTTCACACAAGTATCGTAGCCAGAATTATCGGCAGCTAGAGCCAAAATTGCTTTAAAAAGGCATGAGAACTGGTAATGACACATTGTTAGCAGTTAACAGGTGGTCGTTTCATTGTCCAGTTTGACTGCAGAGCACAGAGAAGATATGTGCAATATCTGCAAGTGTGTTTATAAAGTTCTTACAAAGTTTAACGATTTTATAATTTTATAGTGCTCTTATATAATTGGCTATTGCCCATGCCAAATCCAAACAAAAGAAATTTTTTAAAGATGGCTTAAAACCCCTCCAGTTTCACAATGTAAGACAAGCAACTGATGGCTTAGCAGGCCACCCCCCCACCCCGATAACCTTTAATGAAATATTCAGATGGTTCCGACTCATTTGTATTTACCTTCTCTACATTTTAAGGGCTGCAAAAAATGTCCGGTTTTAGACTTGGTACTGCTGCGTCATTGGGGTTTTTTAGCAGCTCAAGTATATAAAGGACAGGTACATTCTAACCAAAGTACTCCAGTAATTTACTCCTTAATTTAAAACTGGGGAGGCTGCCCCTAGAGACTTAGTAGCAGGAATTTGGTTTTAATGTTTAATCCTAATTGCTTCTGCTTACACTACAAGGACAAATGGTAATTCTCTGTTATGCTTTTTGAGCTGTAGACACTGATTTCATTGAAAATTGGGCTCAAACTGCCAGGCTCAATTTCCAAAGTTCACAGAGTGTCCGTCTTCTCGGTCACGCAGCTTTTCAGTGGCTTCTCATCCAGTTTGGATTCAACTCATGTTCTAATTGAAGTTTTCTTGAGCTAAGAAGAAACTAAGGATGGCCTTGGGGAACATTACCAAAATATGTAAAACCGCTCTCAAATACAAGGAAAGAGATTACTCTTTATGATGCCAACTATTTCACTGATTTAATTTATGCAGCTAATGCTGGGTCAGAAAGAACATGTTTTTCACCCTAGCAACCTCCTCCATTAGAAGATGTATACATTTGGTGCAAGGAAACTGCCTTGCAGCACTGCTCCTTTTTATGCAAATAAGTGTTGTTCAAAACTGATAATTTTTAAAGTTCATGGCAGACTTCATAATTTCCAAGTAATTTTTGTTATCATTCAGACTGTAGGTTTTTAGTTTTTTCTCCTAAGGTTGCCAAAAACCCTCCTAATTAGTACCAATTATAATTGGGTCTGCTGGTAGGTGGTCTGCCACGTTAATTTATACCACATGAAACCAGGCACCTGGGTTAGACTGAAAGTAGAGATGCTGTCGCTGTGCATGGGAGGTAGGGAAAGAATCTGTGCATTGCAAGGTTCCCAGAAATCGTTCAGCTCTCCAAAAACCGAGATCCTACTGTGCGTATGGACTACAGGAGCTCTCAGGACAGGCACGTTATGGGCAATGAAACCAACTCCACGCTCTCCGCTAAGCTCCGGCTTTCTTTTTCTGTCCTGGGTCGCTTTGTGGTTTGTATTTTGGCCATCATCTGGGAATTTTGTCACTCAGGAGTGACCTCTTGTGGAAGAGCCCGGGCTGGAGTCGCTATCGATTGTCGGAGGGGATCAATTCCCCTTCTACTCCCCCTTTTCCGGATGGAAACAAACGGCTTCGCAGTAGGAAGAGTGCCCTTTGGCTACCGTATCAATCTGAGGGCTGCTCTTGTCAAAATGCACAATCACAAGCTTGATAATGCAATCCATTCCCAAAGCACTATATTTCCAACCTGTTCTCCATCATTTCCTTATGGCGTCACATTTACTCAGTTCATCACATTCTCATTAATATTTTAGGTTTCCTTGAAAGTGATGGAATTCTATTTTTATTACAAAAGCAACAAGAATAAATACTAATTGTTGTCAGTTATTTCCTTATGTAGTGGGAACAGTAATCTGTTCCTCAGCTTTAGGTTGCCAAAGCAAAATAATTAAATATTTTAGACATTTAAAAAATCTGTGATATTAGATAAATGCAATTTGATCTTCTTGTTTGCCACATAAAAGCTGGAACTGCCTGAATTGATAAGATTGAATTGCATTATTTTTATTGTTTCTAGTTGCATATTTTTCTTATCTTCAAGAACACTTTACTTAAAACCCGGCGGTTAGTCATGCAGCCTTGAGATGACGGATCCTGGAAAATCTCCTTCATATTTGAATTCTAATTAGGGGACCCACAACTAGAGCATCAAGATTAAATAAATATATATATGTATGTATGTATGTATGTGAAAAGGAGCCTTTATGGGCTGTGCAGTATTATTGCTATTCATGATCACTTTAGTGTCTCAATAAGAGTAGTCGGGGATCCGGGCGTCATTGTGCCAGACACAATGCGACATCGAAGTAAGACAATTCCAGCTCCCAGCCTGAATAAGGACAAACTACAACAGGTGGAAAAAGCGGACAAAAGCAGGGGGTGGAAGGAAAACTTGACAGCAAAGCCGACATGTCATGCATATTAAACAGCAGGCTTGGGATTCCTTTCCACCCTTCGTTAGGATCGGGGTCTTAGCCCCAGCACCCTGGCCACCAGCCAACTCAAATAATGATATTTTCCTTACCTAAATTCCTCTTGCACTTTCAACAGGGAGCGATGGGTCTTTTTAGTCCCAAAGGGAGACGCATTGCTTTGGGATGCCACAGCCCTTGCATGCTTCCCTGGGGAATGGCTGCAGGGCAGTCTCTGGGAATATACCGCCTAGCGTCTTTCTAATCAAGAAAAAAAATAATAAACTCTCAATCATAATTTTGATTTGCCTCAGAGATATTTGCTACAAAGTCGTCGGGGCTCTGAAATCTGCTTTAGTTTCTGAAAAGACACGATTTAAGTCAGGCCACCCCGTCCCTAGTATTTAACCAAGGACTGTGTGTGCTTTAAAATTGCCCAAAGTTGCTTTTCTCGTTTCATTCACTTCTCTTTACTTTAGAAGACTGAATTTTGAAACTCGAAGCGTGCCATGTAAATATTCCTAAGTAATTACTAAAACATCCAAAATAATTTCTGAATGCAGTTTGTTAGATAATTAAGGCTGTTCAATGTGTGCGTGTAGGGAAACAGCAGCAAAAAACCATTTTGGTCTCTCTGTAGACGTGATGGAAGAACCGGAGAACTTAGTGGAGCTTTAACTCTTTCTGGCTCTGCATGGTGCTTGCTCCTTCCCTGGCTAAAGCTTCTGCGAGCTTGCTCGAGGGTTTAAAGTTTGTCCCCGCACGCGACTGGATATTTCTGTGGCAAACACTGCCTTGCTGAGGCTATTGTTTCTCTGCAGAGGGAAAGGATGGTTACCAGGGCAAAAACACACATATTAACTAGCACAGCTTAGCTGCGTATTAGCAGAAGGAAAAAAAGCCAGAAACTTATTTTCTTGAAAGCATCATTTAGAGTTCCTAGAAAAAGGCCACCTAATTACAGGCAGTGCTGAGAGAGGAGCCTGTGTGATTTTTCCCTCTTCCTTTCTAACACGTGAAGGGGCCGGTAGGTTGGGAGACCACATCTTGGGATGTGGTGAGAGGTTTTGCTGGCTCAGCCAAACTTGTCGAGGAAAGGATTCTGTGGTATCTAACTGAGTCCTTCACCCATGTAGGGTTACCTCTGTGATAAGGGGGCTAATTATAGCGGCAGAAGTGGGAAATCACGACATTTCTTTGTTAGCCCTGATGAGGTCTGAATTCTTTCCCTTTCCCAGCCCATTTATTTTAGTTAGATGTGATGTTCAAAGCCAAATGGATGCTATTTAGGGAATATTATTACATTACAATGTTAGCATTATGTATAGGTCAGTTTTATTACTTTTAATAAAACCAAGAAATATAAGGCCGTAATGTATATTAGTGCAGCATTACCAATGACAACAATTAAAAACAGAAAGCAAAATGAAAACTGTATGCAAATATGCAGCTTCCTACTGCAATGTTAATTTTGTCACTCTACAGCTTGTATGTTTGTGGGGTTTATTTTTATTGCATCAACAGGAATGCAGTCAGCTTCGGGTACTGAAAAAACCCACAAAAAGAAAATGCAACATACTGTTTATGGAGGGCGGGAGCATTCGGTTGGATTATGGGGAGTAAACTTATTTTTTTGACATATTTTTACTCTCATGTTCCTCTGCAACATTTACCATAGGTATGCTCTTTTCTTAAAGCTTAGAAAAATACTGATTCAGCAACAAAGAAGTAATAATATTGGTATTTTGGAAACAAAACATGCCAAATTCAGAAACAAATTGTGTCACTGATAACAGGAGATTATGTTGCGCCCAAAATCTCAACTGGCTGTGACAAGTTCTCATAAAAAAATTGATTTTTCCTGAATTTGAATATCCTGTTTCCATCAATTATAATATAATGTTTCCTTAATTCTTTGTTTTATTTCCACTTCACTTTCCAAAATCCTTCCAGAGTTTACTATTTGGGTTGAAAAAGCATATTTTTAAATTGGGCATAACAACTTCCATATAAACGTTTGGCAGGGAAATCAGTGCATGTTCACTTAATTCATTTTTATTGAACCAAGTCCAGATTTTTAGTCAGGAAAAAGTTAGATATTAATCATATCTGAGCAGGATCATTAAATTTTCCTTTACCTACTAGAACAGCAGGGTCATTATAGAACCATGAGAAGTTAGCTCACTTATTAATCTTTACAATTACATAAAAGTGATCATTTTTATAGTACTTAAGAGTAGCTCTTACCCATTACGTGAAGAGTATGTGGGAATATTACAATATAATATAATGTATTATTATAGATGTGACCTGTGACTCATTGGTCTGCTCACTGACACACAACTCTCTGGAAAAGTTATCTGTTTGAGCTTGGATAATCTTTAATTGTTTCATATTCCTTGTGCTCATTTATGGGGCATACTAGTAAATAGAGAGCTAGTCGCTGAGTTATTAATTACCTCATTATTACTTAATTATCACTATTGCATACTTCATTTTTATGGAGAATTATATCAGAAAAGAAGGTATTTTATACTACCCACCACAGTTAAGTATGAATGACAGTGATAGCTACTGTAAGATTGAGTCAGTTAAAGAAAATCAATCAGAAATCCTCACTATAGATTACTATCCGGTTTCTTCTGCCTTTTCCAGCAAATGCTTCTCATCTTTGACTTTGAAACCCAACAGTTTAAACCAGGTTCTTGTTTCAGTGGACTAATCCCCTTTCATAAATCATGTTCAAGTGCTGAAATAATTTGCACATCGTTTAAAGAGTATTTGCTTTGAAACATTCACCTCAAGCCCTTTTGTATATCCTTTCTCTCTAAAGATTTGTAGTATTTGTTTTGTTCTCTGAGGTATAAAAGACCTGGGTAAACTTTATTCCTGTTGTTTCAAGATTAGTGAAATAAAATGCATATTTATTCAACTGGGACTGAAAGGAGCTTTAGTAAAGACGATCATACATACGACCCATGGGAATGTTATAATACAAAATGTCTGTCTTAAAATCTCTTGGTTTGTTCAAAACACTATTGAAGGACTTAAGTTTAAAGAAAAAAAAAAAGGTTACCAATCCATATTTCTTCTTTGTTCCAAAGAACAGAAAGACACCATATATTTTTCTTAACAAAATAATCTCCTACAGGTGCAGCACTCAAGATAAATTTGATATGGAGGCAAGCAGAGACTGGACAGTCACAATTACCTTAAGTTTTTTTCCTACTGAACTACACATAGCTGGACAGTGTTCAAGAAAACTAAGTTTTGGAAAAATGTGTAGCAGTTGTTTCAAACACACATTTGCTTCAGAAAAAGCAATCACAAAGAAATTATGAGCATTTTAGGTATTATCAGAGTTGAGCAGTTGTGCCCTTTCCCTGTACTGAAAGTGAGATCGACTCCTGTGATGTGAGGAAAAGGTCTTTATCTGACTCTATCACTTTTAAGCCCAACTATCCAACATGTCTTGCACTGGTTTGGTGCAGTCTCTTCATTCCTTACTGAGTAGCTCTTTGTTGACATTAAGAAGTAAAACTAAAGCTTGATGTGTATTGTGCAAAATGTCATGATTTTTATAGTTTAAAGCAATAGACGATGAAGACAGTTACATCTGCTTGATCCTCTATCACCTGCATCGTTAGCGTATCTCCATTCTTGTACATCTCCATATTTTGCCTCCACAGGGGAAGACTACAGGCTGCCAACTGATAACACCTACATAGATGCAGGCATTTTCACTGCAATGGGAAATATTTTAGACTACTGCCTTTAGAGAGAGGTCAGAACTAGAGCAAGTGAGAAGGAGTTGCTGAGCTT
Source organism: Anhinga rufa (assembly GCA_013400875.1). Lineage (NCBI taxonomy): Eukaryota > Metazoa > Chordata > Aves > Suliformes > Anhingidae > Anhinga > Anhinga rufa. The sequence goes on along the minus strand of VZTV01096001.1, from coordinate 16,734 downwards.
TGTTCTTTGGGAAGGAAGAGCCAGCCCAGCTTTCCATCACTCCTGTGAGCCTAATTGTAAAGCCTCTCACGGTAATTATTAAAATGACTACCCCAACTGCAAGTTTGTAGCCAGGAAAAATGATTCTCACACTACACTGTATTCTGAGGTTTCACTACTATTTATGACTAATCCAGATGCAATCCTCCTGGTACTTTGGGAGGAATGTGACAGAAATAAGGAGGTTTTTAGGTTATAAAAGTCTAAATTAAGCTCAATTAGAGAGACTGTAAATCGGGCTCTAGATAGGAATACCTACTGCCCAGACTCACCTTCTTCCCCATGGTGAAAACATTGTAAATGTTTGTACCTTCCAGGTTGAAGAATGTATTTAATTTAAATTATTACCTCCAATCCCAAATATTTAAAGACCAACTTAATGGATGAAAGCATGGTACTGTCTCCTGGACAGGGCTTATTAATGCCTTAAAAGGGAATGTGCTTTGTAGGATGTCCTGTTTGTTCCACCAGCTGCCTGCTGATGCGCCAGCTTACCAGTCCATGCCTCTGAAAGCCAAAGGGTAGAGTACTACTGAAGGGTTAAATGCTGTATTGTTTGTTAATTAAGTAAAAGGTTCCAACTAGCCGGCTTTAAATATCGATGCTGAAGAGAACGCTATGACATATGAGCAGCTCCCCTCACCACCAAGGATATTTGGCTCCATTTAATTAATTCCATCGGCCATTGTCTTAACTGTGCCCAGGATTCACCCAAGAGGAATTCACTTGCATTACTGTTATTGAAAAGTGTAACATAGCATTATCTGCCTGAGACAGACTTTTTGTAGCATTGAATCAATTCCCCAGTTCTTGAAAACAACTACCTCATTTGATTCGTTTCATAATTAATGAAATTCAGTAGTAATGTTTTTGCCCCTCAGCTCATGCTGGAAGAATGTTCCAAAACTTCATTTTTCAAGCTCAAAACATTCTAATTTTCAGCCTAAATGGACTTGTGGTACAAAGGTGTTCTTGTGTCAGCATTTAGCTAGCTCTTTATTTTCAGCAGTTCTGTCTCGGGTGTACCGCCCTAAATAGAGTTACAGACAGCAGTCATATTCCTTCTCCTGCTTGGTTTGGTACACTAAACCAGCCAAGATTCGTAGTCATTTCTCCTATGATAGGCTGCTGCTCTTTTTCCTGATCATCTCAAATAGCCCTTTCCTGAATCTGGCCCAAATTTCAGTCTCTATTTCTTGCACAAGGATATTCAAGTATCCCACAGTCATGGGAAGTCGTATTCTCTCTTCCGTATGGAAATTGCTCTCCCGATACAGCCTAGTGATTATATTTACCTGTTTCATGGCCACTTTTTCAGAGATAAAAAGTAAACAGCCAGAACATGTAGATCCTGCTGTCCTTTAATCTTTTGCAACCAATGTACTCTCCGTGAAAAACAGAATAAATCTGCCTTAAGACCTTTTATAGAATATAAAATGTGTTCCTACATGTGATAACCGTTTTTGCAGTTTAAAGGTATTCAACTTACATGGAAAAGTAACATTCTTATAAAACTGAGCAACTCTTCTCAAACAGCACATTTGACATAAATTAAAACAATTTCAAATATTCCAGTGTTAATACACTTAAAAAAAAAATCCTTATCATCACAAAATTCATGAAGACACCTTGTCCAGAACACAGAAATAGTTTAAAAGGCATGCAGGTATGAAGCCCTGCTAGAGAGAATATGTCCCTGTGTGTAAAGCTTTATAGCTCAGATATGTTGCAATCACATAGTGACAGTATGTTTTATAATCACTTTTGCTGAAGAGGGTTCTACTCCAGTCCAAGAGCCCAGAGCCTAAGGGAAGGTGGCCAGATGTAGGCAGGTCACAAAAGGAGAGCAGCCAGATGCAGATTGGATCACTTGCCATTTAGTAGCCTTTAAGGTACAAAAATATAAATCACAGCAAGTTAACCTTTAGCTTGGTGGGTATCTATAATAAAAGACTTCATTCAAGCTGCAGGAACACGTGGCTTGTGTCCACATCTGTCTGTGCTCACTCTTTCTAGGGCAGACTGGCCGTGCCCTAATCATAAAGCTTTTCTTCAGATCTTCTTTGGTCACCTTGTGATGCCTGGTGTTGTGTGTCTGATATAAGCTGATGGTTATGGTGCTTTTAAAACGTTGTGGTGAAAGTGTCTGATATGTAGACATGGAAAATTATGCTTGAAGGTGACATGCCTTCTGGGATAAGAGTTGAAGGGCAGAGTAAAGCAGAGGCAAAGAAACTTGGTGCTGTTTTGGCCATAATATGTTTTGGTAGGAGTCTCTGGAGTAAGCTGGCTCCTGAACAGCACCCAGGTTTTCTCTCAGGTAAAGATAGGTGGAAGGACCAGAAAGTTGACTAAAACTTAGGTAGTGCAGGTGATGATCTCAGGGCCACTCTTTGTCTTCTATCTGAGCTGTAGATACACTTGAATCAAAATCTTTGTCTCATTGTTATGGTTTCCAAGAAGTTAAGTTCTGTTCCTACAAAAATGAGCCTTGTATATATTTCTGTGTGAAAACACACATATAGTGTCATTCCTGTCTATGAATAATTAAGTATTTTAGGGTGCTGTAATGTTCCTACCTTCCTTTCTTCATATGAAGGTATTTCAGTTGATATGCTTGAATGGAAATCAAAAGACAGCACTAAAAATTAATGCAGAAATAATGAAAATGCTTTAATATCTGAATTGTTATACAATGTTATCTGAAGATCATTGAGAATGATGGGTCAAGGGTAGTACTGATACTAAGGCACAGTTACAAACAGTGGGATACTTGATTTATTGTTGCAACTTTGCTCTTAACGAAGTTACACATTAGTAATTTCTGAACTGAAAGTTTAAGTTTTACTTCAAAAAAAAGTCTTTTGCAAGGTGTTAGATTTGGAGCATCTGATACTTTGAATTTGGGATTCGATAATGAGAAAAGTAAATTTTTCTGTTAATTGCCCGAGTGGCTTGAGGGATGGAGACAGAAGAAAAGGTGAGGGACAGGCTTAAGAGAGGAGTCAAGTTGGTGACATGGGGAAAGGGAAAGAAATTGAAAGGATCCTGAGGTGCCATTGGTTTGCTGCATCATTTGAATTTTGGCTTCGTCTGGGGTACGGTAGCAGATATCCTCTGATGGATGAGAAACCGTGCCAGGCAAGACACAGCAGTGGTCTCATCTCATCTGGTACACTTTTTAAAAATCATTTGCAATTGGTGTATGTGAGGATGGAGAGGATCCGTTCGAGTTCTGCTTTCTGTTATCAATAACCCATAATGAATATATTCTTCAAAACCACAATTTTTATTTTGTAGGTTTTAGTCCAGAAAACTAAGTTAGCAGAATTCACCTTTTCCAAACAATTGTTTACTCAGAATTCATCTGTAGCTGTCCCTGCTCAAGTTACAGGTCATTCATAATAATAAAGCTTTCTAATTCTGTGACAGAATATTCATAATGTCTTTAAAATAATCTACAGCTAGATAATGGTCCCCAGGATCCAGACAGCAAAACTTCAAAAGCCAGAGTCCTCTGATCTCCAGTTTCCTTATTCTCTCTAAGCTTGGAAGGTTTCAACTATCAAGCACAGATTAAGTTTTATTGGTTGATAGTCTAATTGCATTTGTATTATCTTTCCCCTTAATATTATTTTCTTTTCTCTGTATTGGATTTCATCCAAATATTACTACTTCCATGAAGTGGTTTTCTGAAAATGTTTTGCTTTTGCTTTGATGCTTAACTGCTTAACACGTGAGTGCTGCAATAAGGTGCTGGTTCCTGATAATAGTTTTCCTTCTGTAAGGAAAAGTTTCCACAATCTTCTGTGCTTTGCTTATATTTGGTAGAGCTCTTCAGTTGGGGCTTTTCATGGACAAGATAAGGTTTGGTTAAACATCTGAACTTTTGAATGTTTATCTGAACTAGATTCGACCTCTAAATTTGTCCATCATTAGTTATTTTGCTTTTCTTTTTAGAGACTAAATTACGCTATTAAATATGTTCTAAAGTAGGTTAAGTCCCTGTGCAGTTTGTCAGCTGGAACATTAATTTTAAAACTAAAACAGTCTTCTATTGTATCTTTTTAACATTTTGTCTGAGTTTTAACCATGGCTGGTCAAACATAGGGTCAGTGCACCAATGCAAACCCCACATGTAGCTGATTGAAGTGTCTCAAAGTTGTTGTGATGACTGCCTTGATTTTATTTCGGAAAAGATCGTGATATATAGTAATTATTTGCCTGCTCAGGCAGCTTGTTTTAGTGCAGCTGTTCTGGAGACTGGATGAAGTACTAAAAGTCACCGCATGCCCTGCAGTGTCTCTGGAGGTCTCCCACTCCGAGGCCCTGCCCAAGGGCCAGGCGGACTTGGGGTCCCAGCTTCCTGCTGCAGCAAACTCGTTGCCCTAGCAGCGTAGAACATGCTCGTTTCTGGGGTCCCAGCTACTCGTGCCTTCAGCTGACCACCTCTCTGTGTCCTCGTTGGACTCATGTCTTAACTGCACTGACCCAGATCTTGCCCTCATGCTGCCTCTGTGATGAGGAGCCACCGTCAGATTGTAGGGAGAATGGGTGGGTGCTGGAGGAAGCCAGAAGAGATGTTCCCAGACCACCTTGCACCTCGGCCAAAGCTGTGCTTGGTGGCATCGGGGGAGAGAGAGGGCAACATGTAGTTTATATCTGCTGTTACACAACTGAACTGTATGACCCGATCTTTATTAGAAGATGAAGTTCTGATAAAGTCAATGCTACAAAACCCCACATATTTCTTAAGAAACACACTGGAATCAGAGCTTTCCGGTAAGCAGTTAAATTTACAGCTTAACTATTACAACATAATACATGGCTAAATATACCAGCAGCTTCATTCTGGACTTTCCTTTTCCTGCTGCAATTACACTGCCTCAGCCCAAGAGGCTGACCCATGGCATATCTCCCAAGGCACCTTCTCCCACTAACAGCCTCCATAGGGTAAGCTCACACAAAAGCTATAGCCTCCATTTGAACTGCTTCAGGTTTTGATGTTTATTTTAATCAGATCCTAAAGCACCTTGAGTGGAAGTCTTTCCTGAGTCCTCACAGTGCAACTCTGGCACCACCTTGTAAGCAAAGAGCTGTAACTGCTGAAAAGTTCGAAAATCAGTTGTGTTTTAGCAAATAGAAATCATTTACCTAGAAACATAAATTGAAGTTGATGGCATAAAGGTCACTTTGTCTAAGGTTTACATTTGTGTGAATATAGATATGAGAGATTGTTACCAGAACTTTCACTTAAGGTAAGAAGTAAAAAGGATTCTTGAATCCATTGACTTAGTCTTTTTAAAAATGAGCTCATGGGTGATCTTTTGCTCAGTTATACTTGCTCTAATGATTTAATTGAGGTACATATAATGTGATAAAGTAGAGTCAGCATATAAACAGAGTACAGCAAATGGATTTCAGATCTTTGTCTGATATTTTTTGATTACTTTAAAGTTAATGGGTTTGCCTTTTTCCTTCATAAAATATCACATTTACATTCAGTGGAAAGTATTAACCTTACTGTATTAAATACTGGAACTTGTGATTTGAAATAACAAAAATACAGATGAATTTCACTACTGTTTCTCATTGGAAAAAAAAACAATTTTAACATGTTGGTTTTCATAACTTATGCGCTACAAATTAATTCTATCTTTTATTGTATGAGAAGCACTAAAAGATCATCATGGGTCAAAAAATATAAGGTCATGAATATAATTGGAGGGTGAGTGCAAGGGAAATATAATTAAATTTTAAAATCATTTACTTTTTAAATTTAGAAGTACAAAATATAATTGATAAGAGTCTCAAAAAAAAGAAAATTCTTTGATATGATATTCTTTCTGGAAAGGTCCCATAAGATTGGATCTGAATAAAAGATTCAACAAGGTATCCAAGAGCATGTCTAAATTTAAATATATGAATCATTTGTAAAACTCTTAACAAGGGTGATAGAAATACAGCAATGCCAAGTCTCCCTTGTTCTTTACAGATAATTAGTTTGTTTTCCAAAGCATAAGGCAGAATTATATGTAGGTTTTGAAGTTAAAAGTGCACACATGGCCAGCAGTACCCAGCCAATCAGAAGGGTTTTCTTTTGGCATGAAAGTCTATCTGGTGCTCCTGGTAGAAAAATGAACCGTATAATTTTCTTGTCCTTTTGTCTGAGCAATTTAATGTAAATGATGACTATTCATATTATTTGCAAAAGGTTGGAAAGGTTTTTTTTAGACTAACTCAGTCAGAAGTTAAGCTTAAAGACATGGAAGTTATTGACGTATATTCCACAACAGAAGAAAACAAACAGAACTCCATATTCTAAAAAAACCTGAAAGTATTACTTGTAAATTACTTGTTCAACTGGATTTGGAAATAGTCTTCAGTTCCTTGCTCTGTCTTCCTCAACCTTTAATTGCATATTTGTTTTCTTTTTATATTATATATGTCAACTTCAAAAGTCATTAATTCAAATATTGCCTTTTCCCCCCCGCTATAACTATCATATTTTATATGATTGGGATGAGTCTGGCTGAAAACACTGGAACAGGGCAGCACTAAGTCACCCAAGCAGTGAAGGACAGGGCCACTCTTCAACTCCTGTGTGTTACACCATCCAAGTTATTGAGTATTCTCCTGGGAATTTTAGCAGCCCTCTCTGAAGGAGAGATGTACTCTAAGTGCAGAAAACATCTCCATCACGCTCCTGACCTTTGCCCATATTAATCTATAGCTAGGTCATTCTTTACCTGCAGATTTACAGAAAGCAACTACTGAGGGAAGCTCGAGATCAGATGAGTCCTCAGTGATCTGTGCTCATACAAACTGCCCTCCTCAGTGAAAGGGGAATAAAAGATTTTCACAAAGAGACCGTGTCAAAAGTCCCCATCCCCGATGTGGACTTGGAGAGACCAGTTTCCCCTTCCCAAGTACACTGTACTCTCTCTTCCTAGAGCCTGAACAGCCTGACTTTGTGTATTGCAGCAGATTTCATCCAAGTCCCACATGTTTTACATTAGATGAACCTAAACTGGTCATACTGTATGAATAAAATGAACTCATTGATTTCTGGCATTGTGGTTTTTATATTCAAATTAAGTGTGTATAATAGCATTTCTAATAAAGTGACAATACCAAAAAAATTGTGGAAAGAAAGGCTTGGCATGTCCTGGGTGATCTAGTCCAGTCCCTCCTGTCACAAGGTACTATGTTCTGTGTCCCCTTTCATAAATTCATTCAGCTTCATCTTAAATTCTTTTAGTTTTATTTGCCACCACGACTTCTTTGAAAGGGTGTTTTAGAACTTCGCATTATGGCCAGTTTATACTCATTTATTCTTGTGCCAACATTGTTCTTCAGTTTAAACAGCTCTTCTCCCTCCCTGCTGTCCTCTTCTCGTCTCTCGCTCCTTTTCCCACCCCCACCAGCAAATTCGTAGAGAACAATCACAGCCTTTCTCAGCCATTTTATAGCTGGCAAAGCATGCCAAGCTCCCTGTCCGCTTTCGAAAGCTCAGCAGCCCGTTCTCCTGTTACTTCTCATGGCCACTGCCTGCACCTTTCCTGGCACAAATTCCCATCTCACACACACACGAGTGTCCAAGGTTGCACACTCATAAGAAAGAAGTATTCTGTATTAATCCTTCTCTGACCATGCATTGGGTAGTATTAGGTCTAATCTTGTTTCTCCGGCTTCCAGTCTCAAAGTCACTAAGGTTTTGTCTGGTATCCCTATTCTTGTCTGAACTGATGACGCTTCCCAGCCTTGAGTCACCAACAAGTATTTTTTGAATACTACTCCTTTTTCTGTTGAAGTCATTAATGAAAACACAAAGATGAGTTCCAAGAATATTTAAGGACTTGCACTGGTAACTTTCCTTCAGTAGAGTAGTTCTTCAAACAAACATCATTTTAACACCTTATTTAGTCACTTTGCAGTTATTGTTTTAAATCTCTCCATCTTCCGTAGTTTAACTAATGATTTCCCATTTGGCATCATATCAAATGCACAACTGAGGTCCAAATATATTTGGTCTATTGCATTTTCCTTTTCTAAAAAAACCCATTTATTTTATTAAAGCAAGATATCAGGTTAGTTTGGTATGACCTTCCTTTATAAAGCCGACTCATACTCAAAAATATTGCTTTACTTTTCTAAATATTTATGGTATAAATACCACTAAGAAAAGCTGCATGGGGAGCACCAGTTTGTTGCACAATGTAAGCGTGTAGTGATATTTAACACACTATTCATTTATTTCCATTTATTATTAGTGGGGGACAAAATTTTTAAAAAGTTTATGTGCATCAGACCATGATGCAAAATATGAATTATATAGTCATTTTATTGAATCTTTACTGCTAATGCACACAAATTTCACAAAGTGTAATGACACTACTGAGCACTTAAGTTGTTAGGCTGTCATATTACAGAAAAATTATTTGTGCTATATAATCACTGTTTTCTTTTTCCTATTGTTTATTTCTAAGCTTGATTCATAAGCATTTGTAAATGCAGATACACTTGCTGTGGCAAATATCTGTTTTAGGACCATAAACTTGAATGACTTCAGATCCTTTCGTGCCCATGCAAACAAAATCTTCCTAACATCTCCCGGCCAGTGATACCCATTTTGTTACCTGATGCTGCAGTTTTTGGGTCTATGCCTTGTAGCCATAAAACCTGTAATTTTAAATTGTATCATAAGCATAGAGATTAGGGGTAATGCCCGATTCCTGCATTTTTTTCTACTAATCATTCATATAATGCCTTTAAGCAGACCATATTTCTGTCTCTTGTTTTACTCTTTTGCAAAAAAGAAAAAATAGTAATTATAGTGTGGGGTAACTCATGAGACCTGCACAGAAACTTCACTAAAGGATAAAATAAGATGACTGACAAAAATCCTTAGCTCAATAAAGTAGGTGAAGCAAGTTCTTTATCCTTAGTGAGCAGTCTTTATTGACTCCACCTCAGAGCATCGCTAAGGAAAGGAAGGAGGCAGGGACATGGTTTTGTCACACTCAAAACTTTAGTGCTGGTTGAAAAACTGACCATTTATACAGGAGATAAAGCACGCTGCTCCTTCCTTAAAGGACTAGCACTCGTTTCACACCCGATGCAGACAAAAAAAATCTGAAAAAATCCCAGAACGGTGGGGGTTGGAAGGGCCCTCTGGAGATCCCCTCATCCAGCCCCCTGCGTGAGCAGCACCCCCAGAGCAGGGGCACAGGACCGCGTCCAGGCGGGGTGGGAATGGCTCCAGGGAAGGAGACTCCACAGCCTCTCTGGGCAGCCTGGGCCGCTGCTCTGGCACCCGCACAGCAAAGGAGTTTTGCCTCAGATTTCAGTGGAACTTCCCGTGTTCCAGCTTGTGCCCGGTGCCCCTTGTCCTGTCGTCGGGCACCGCTGAGAAGAGCCCAGTCCCACCCTCCTGACACCCGCCCTTCAGATCCTGATAAGCCCTGAGGAGATCCCCCTCAGCCTTCTCTTCTCCAGGCTGAACAAGCCCAGGTCTCTCAGCCTTTCCTCACCAGGGAGATGCTCCAGTCCCCTGATCCTCTTCGCAGCTCTCTGCTGGACTCTCTCCAGTAGTTCCCCGTCTATGAATGTTGAATTCTGAGTTCCAGTGAAATCCAATAAAACTTAAAGTCATGAGTCATTATATATTCTTAAATTACAGTGTCTCCTGGAATGTGGGCTTGGCCTCTGCATGTTAAAATGAATTTCTTCAGGAGGATGAGACACTCAGCAATTAAGCATTCCCATTACTTGAAATTACTTAATTAACTAATTAAGTCCATTAATATTTTCACACATATGTGATAGTTCTGCTGTTAGACTGGCACTTTCATTATCCAAAGTCATAGAAACTACTTCTACCTCCCCTTTTGCCATCTCAGCTTTGATTCAGACCTGCAAGATGCTGGATATGAGTCTGTAAAGCACTTTAAGAAAATTATTAGTTTAAGGCATCAGAGATCACAGTTAAATCCATGAACCTGTTCATATGTATTTTAAGAAAGTTGCAGCTAGGATTTTGATCAGCATCTTCTGTATTTTGAATGGTCAGATTTGTCACTTTTAATATTCCTTGGGGAAAGAATTATTAAATCTCAGTTTATGGGAGTTATCATTATACTACAAGTCATCTCCATTTCTAAGAACTTCCTGAAATTTTGAAGTCTTCAAGGGTATTTAAAAAATTTTGCATGTTCCAGACTAGTTGTGGTTTTTTTTTTTCCTGCTGAACAAGGCTAATGGAAGAGAAGGTACTAATGTAAAGCTATTTGAGTCTCTTGATGCTTTATCCACTCCCACTGCTGCTCTTCATTCTGTATGAGCCCTTTCCATCCAAATGAATTCTATACGATAATTTTGAGTGTTATAATAAACAGATAGGCACCATAATAATGTATTTCAGTTAGGAAGAGGTACTTGGAAGAAATTGGTTTTGCTATACACATGATGTGAGACAATCAATAGTGCTTTAGTTTGACAAGCACTGTCAATAGCCATTGTCACAGTTCAGAAAGTCATTAATGGATAGTTCTTCAAAAACCAATGCTTTCAACACATTAGAAGTGTTCAGATATACTGTACCTGGCAGGAATTAATCATAGGTAAACCTTTGGGATTATGTGTAAATGTTTTGTAAATTAAGAGTGAAATAAAAGTCACTGGAAGGAATGTGAGATCATGTTATAAGGAGATATAAAATCTTGCCAATAAAACATGGAACTGTCTAGAACATATTAAAACATTTTACTTTCTGAATCACTCAGGCTCTGCCCAGAACATCACACCCAGGAAAAACAGTCTGCTAGACATATATTATCTAGATACATAGCTAAGTTCACAGAAAGTAATTACATAAAAATGTTGATCCTTGCCCTGAAAAGGTTAAAGCCTTGCCTGGTTCTTTCAGTTGTGGCCATGCCAAAACCCTGGAGAAAGGCTTTTGTAACTTCACCTTGCAAATTTGTTAGCCACTGCTTAACCCTGCTTAAATGATAATATATTTACCTTCATTGCACCATATATCCAATTTAGTGCATTAAATTATAACAAGCAGCTCTTCATCTGTCATCTCTAAACTTCCATTGACTCTGATGGTACTAATTCTGCAGAACTGTGTGATTTGGAGGTACTGCATTAATTCTTTCCTTCCACTAGTCGTCTTGTGTAAAAGCTCTTGTAGACATTTTCTATTGTGGTTTTGCATGATACTCCTGTTTTTTTATATGTTATTAGGAATATTAAGGCTAGAGTTGTGACATTGAATAAGTATTCAGAGAATTTATATAGGCCCAAAAAACAGACAGGTGATTTTTTTCTTGGTGTAATTTTTCTGCAGAGAATTTAGTCTATAGTTATTCTTTCTAATTCAGTTGGTGTTATTACAGTGCTATCCAACATTAAGAGCCAAAGATGTGTTCTTTCTTTTATTCCTAATGATGTGTTTATAATATTTTCTTTTTGTACCTAGTCTGTGTAACACTTCCCTAATGTGAGATACTGTTGTGATTTAATATATATTAATTCTAGAGCAAATTATCTCAGGAAAAGATCTGGCCATTTTTTTCATGTGTCCATTAATACGTTTCCCACCTGTCGAATAAATAGAGACATAATAAAGTGACCAAAGTCATCAGAAATGCTTTTCTAGATCTGAGGGTCCAATTTCCAGCCAAATTTGAAAGTCAGCCAGTATTCAGGTAACGTTTTTGCTGCTGGATTGAAGGGCCCTTGCAGCCACTTGCACTAGCAGAAGAAATTTAGCATAATATTGACCTCTGTTGGGTTCCCTTCTACATGTACTGTAAAAGCCCCTGGCCCAACAAGAGCAAGCATGTGTTTCCTTTTTCTGTGTCAGAGGCTCTTAGTGCAATATAAGAAATACTCTAATTGAAGAGTCTGTGCAGAGGGGGTGGAATTCTCCTTCTGTTCTGTGTTGGTTCTGAAGCACTTATGTGGGTATGTCAGTGTGAATATCTTCAGAAACTGAAGATACCAGTTTATTCAGTACAATGAATCCAATGGCACACCTATGCAGTTGATGCCAGGGAACATAGAGTACAATAAGCAGTAGATTTTATTTCCTACTATTTTATACTTTGTTCCTTATGTGTCCTATTTTACTTCTGTATGGAACTACTTTCCAATTTCTTATGTTGTCTGACATTTGCCAGCTCTCTTTCATGGAGGATAATTCTGGAAAAAACTACAACCTGAAATTTAAAAAAGAAGGTGCTCCAAATAATATTTATTGTGGGTTTTGAGTTTTATAACTACTTTTTTTTTTTCTCTTGGAAGTAACATTTGGTCCTCTTTGTATTTCCAAATATAACAGCAAAGTCATTTTAATGTGGGGATATCGCGAGAAGAATGGTTTGGCAAGAGCAGGAATATTTCTAAATGAGATCCCAACAAGAATTTTTCTGGCTAAGCTTGGTTTGGAACATGCTATCTAAACCCTTGAATTTCTGGGAGGCTTGGAGTTTCCCTCTGGTGACTCATACATGTTTAATAAAATAAAATAAGAAATTCATCAAAATTAGCTTTGCTGCTGTTTTTAGCTATGCACTATACAGTTCAACACAGAACATACAAAAGTATCCATGACAGTAATTATTCCTACCTCTAGATGTAGTTTTAACACCATGATTGCTGTTTCAGGTATAAAACTTCCAGCTGGGTTAATGCATCTTTCTAAACAGAGGGATCTTTACCCTGCTGTCGAGTCCTAGATCCCCTATCCTCATTCACAATATGACCACGTTCACTTCAGTTAAAATACCTTAACAAATCTGGAGTATACTTAGAGCTAAGCATGTAGTTCAAGTGGGCATAAAACGTTTCAGAGTCCTGCAAAATGGGAAATGTGGCAGGCATCTTAAGTGACTTGAGATGTTTTCGCTCCTGCATCTTTTGCACTGGGGAAGCTTCACTGTAAGTCAGGAAAAAGCAAACCTAAATATGAATCGCTATGGACAGAATGACCCTAAGCAACAAAAGACTTTCCAAACTAAATACAATTCACTTCACTGTTTCAAAGTACCATTAAGATGCAGAATTAGAAACATCCATTTGTTGTTCTTTTTATAGCACAGCCAAGTGACTTGGAATTTAAGCTTGTCCCTGCCAAGGATTGCTCAATTTCGAACAAAAAGTCCTCCACTATAATGTTAAGAAAGCACCAACCATCAATTGAATACTAATCTTTATATTCTATGATACATCACTCCAAGAATGCTACCATTAAAAAATGTGAATTCTATTTTTCATAAGTGATGGATTATTGTACCAAGCTGTGTATTTTCCAGTAAAGTGTCCTTTTATTTGTCCTGTGCGATTACTAGTTTGTGGAAGTATGTGTGGGGTCATTTTAGTGCTGTGGGAAAATGGAGCACTCTTCTGTTAAAATCAGTAGTGAAATCAGAAGCAAACTATGCTCTGATCATCGTAGGCATGTGTTTAAATATTGCTTTCCTTAATTGGCTATGTTCTATTTACTTAAAATGAACAATTTGGCAAGTTTTTCTCCCTTGACAACAGCAAAGCGTAAACCATTTTATAAGTTTGGTTGTTAAAATCAGATTTGTAATGTAAACCACAATATTCCAGGGTTGTTACTGTTGCTTAACCAGTTATTTTAGCTTGCCATTGTTTCATAATTTTGCACCTTTAAATATTCTGGTGCTGCTTATAACTTACGTAAAACTTTTTGCTGCAAAATAGCCCAATAATATTGATCATAATTCTCTTTTTCTCTTTTTCTCTTCCCTTGGTTTCCCTATGAGAAGATCACTGCATTACAGGGGAGATTCAATCTGAAATGGGGAGATTAGGGAGCATCTCCGTAACTGCAGCTAAACTGTCCAGGGAACTATTTAGAAATTCTGTCGGAGGGATAATGGACAAACTCCTGCAACTCCAACTTGTGGAGAATACTGTGTTTTGGTGGATCAGTCGATCTATCTATCTATCTATCTATCTATCTATCTATCTATCTATTTATTTTCAAGTGAAGATGGAAAGCTATTCTTTCCTCAAAAAGCAGAAGCCACCCCTCTGTCAGCTGGAGGTCATTGCCAGGGAAGGCTGTACAGCTCTGGCTGTCCCATTTTCCTGCTAAACATTTTGGGGAATGGGCAGTGTGAGAGAGCCCAGGACACAGGACAAGGGTTATTCAAGGGTGGTGAGGCTCAGGTGATTTGTTAGAAAACTTTAAAAATCTACATGTTCAGGGAATCCTTTGGAGAAGGTCTTCCCATGACATCACTGCTGCTTCTGTAGCATCCAGCCTTGAGTTCTGAGTTTCTCCTTCCTACAGATACTGCCTATTTTGAGAGCTATGATGGTGCCCTGTAAGCACCTCAGCAGAGAAAAAGTTAAATTTGTGCCTTTGAAACTTCCTCCAGGGGATTTTCTGCAGCTGGGTTCTGTGTCTTTTGACACAGAACAGGAATAAATTGAGCTCAAAATGTTTCTAGGTTTGGTAAATGCCTAAATATAATAAAATATAATCATTAGGATGGGAATACTTTTCTTTCCATAAATTAATGCATCTTGCACACATTTCATGGCATATAGCCATGTTTTCTATAACCGCATTAAATATATATATAATGCTTAAACCATCTTGGCAAGAGAATTCAGTCCTTCACTAGTGGTGTAACCATCCATCCTTTCTCATAACAAGTAGTATATAGCTAATAGTCCATAGCGCACTTTGAGTCCAGAGTTTTAGTTGAAAAATCATCCATGTGAAACTTGTGGGATTCGTGAACATTTCATGAGTAAACTGGTCGCCTTCCAAATACTTATGGGCAATAAATAATCCAACTCTGTGAATAACCAGCAGAGTGAACTCATCATGTTTATTCACAAAAGTATTAATCAGATGTTTTGTACTATCCAACCAGCTACACTTCTGACCTACGGCATGATTTTACTAGGGTGGCTATGGCCATTATTTTCTAAGGATATTTGAGCAAACTACTCTTAGTTTAAAAATATTGTTTCACTGAAGCTTTTTCTTTTGATTTCTTTTAGTTTTCAGACTGAACTACAGTGCCTCTGACACAAATGACAGAAACCGAGTTAAAAGCAGATTAAAGAAGTTCATCTCCCGAAGACCCTCCTTGAAAACATTGCAAGAAAAGGGACTTATTAAAGGTGTGTTCAGTCTTATATACTTTTTTGGAGTAAAAAGTAAAAATTCATAAATGAATTTTTCATTCTCAGTTAAATGAATAAGTACATTGGACAAATATTTTTTAGATATGGTTTTGTTGCTGTATCTCATAAAACTTCCACTGCTGAACTGTAAAGAAAAAAAATCAACGTACGGTTACATCTATCTCTGTACTATCCGACTACTGCTTCGATTTTTCTGCTTTGGTGTGCATGTGGTAGAAACCCCTCCATTTAACACAGGCACTCACCATGCACATTGCAAATCAACATGCTGCGCAACTCCATTTCTTTTTAAGAAAAGAATGTTGATATAGTTTTATATTTTAGAATCCGAAATAGGAACTTCAGATGTTGTGCTGACTAATTTGTTTTCTAGGGTAGGCTGGAATACTTTCTCCTTTCTTCTCTCATTATTTTTCTAACTCGCCGGCAAAATAAATTTTTAACAATTTAAGATACATGCCAGTGAATAATAAATGCTTTGAATCTGTGATTTTTTTCCTACTCCAATTCCTTGCTAAGTTGGTCAGCCATCACTTTCATATATCCTTTAAAAAATGTTTCTTTGATAAAACGTGTTTGTTAGTTTATCCAAGGAGTAAGCGTTTTGCTAAGAAGCTGGTAGTTAACTTGAAGGAAGTAGCATTCTGACCACTAATAATCAGGCAAAGCCATGTTTTCAAATATTGTCTGGAATAATGCTTTAAAAATTTACGCACTCCCAAATTATTATGTGTGAAACCCACAACTGCACATGCAAATTGACTAGAAAGAGGCATTTTGCCAGCAGCCCCTGTCAATCTTCGGAGTGTGAGTTTTCCAGTGGTGCGTCAAAAATGGCAAGGGGTGTTGCTAGCATGTATTAAACTCGTCTGTCCTGAGCCAAGAGATTGACCCCAGCCAGCAAAAGCTAAAGCAGCCGCAAGAGTTAAACACCAGCTGGGCCCGTGTCTGAAGAGAAGGAGAAGATTTTATGAATTAAGTTCTTATGGTTTAGATACATGCAGAAATGTTCAGGGCAACGTTGCTTTCTGTAAGGAAGTCTTCATCATATGAAGTCATTATGTGCCTTAGTGATGGGCTTCTGCTTCGAACTGTTGCAGAAACTTTTAAGAAAAGTCATTCGTACATAAATATATGTGCGAGGTGTGCACCCTCACACACCAAACTTTCGGGATCTGTCCTTACACATTCATAGTATCTGATTTCAGTCCATTGGGTTTGCCTCTTTGAAGTACTCTGTGGATGGAGGGTGGGATTTGAATGCATCATATTAGTTTGTTTCAGTTATTACAGTAATAGAGGAGTAATTTATAGGCTTTTAATTTCTGGATTTAAGGGGGTTTTTTTAGTTTAATAAAGTGTGGCTGATGAATCTCCTGCGGTGTTACACAGGGATCAGATGTGATCCCTGCTAACAAATCCAGATTCATTAGCATAACTCAAATCCATCCTCTAATATATCTCTCTAGGAAAGCCAGATGCATTTGGTTT
>VZTV01095998.1:13129-40229 GCA_013400875.1 Anhinga rufa | reverse complement strand
TGATTTTTTAATTTTTTTTTTAACTCTTACATGGCCGTGGGTATGACTGTCCAAACTGAAAGCTGTTACGGGTTCTGAGGGCAAATGGTTGAGTAGAAGCTGAGTAAATTGAGGGCTGGGGTAGTTTCACGGGGGGCACTACTGCACTGGCCTTCCTCCCAGGCCCGGGTTTTTAATCTGCGGTTTCCAGAGCCCCTCTTTCTGTTGTCAGTGTACATTTACTCAAATGCAATTTGAAAGCCTCCTGCGCTTCAGCTTCGTATTGCTATGGATCCTGAGCAAACGCAAACGCATGCAGGCTGCTAGGATGGATTGCCCCAAAGGGTCGGATGTGGTGGCCGTGCCGCAGGACGAGCTATCCAGGGGAAAGGTGGTTCTCCCACACGAGGGCCAGCAGCGGCCCCCCTTGGGGAAGCGCGGGGCTGTTCACGAAGAGGAAAATGCCTTTATTTAAGTAGACTGCCTGGCGTGGGTGCCACCTCCATCCCTCCATGGGGGAATGACTCTCCCCAGCCCTGTCCTGCAAGGAGGTTTTGGAAGCTCCCACGGCTGCCCAGTTAGGTGATGCCCTCTTAGAGATGGGCCATGGTGTGGAGACCTGCAAGTGGGGCTGGGGATCGTGAAGGGGCAGCTAGGATTATGGGAAGGACATCTCTTCAGTCTCGTGGTAGAAAATGGCAAGAAAGCGGTAATGATTTCCCAGTGTCCCAGTGAATAAGGTGCTCAGGACCTACAAATTCTATTAGTAACTCCTTTTCTGATGGGCACCCCTCCTGTAAGTCTAACAATGTTAGGAGGAGTGTGAGTTGGGTTAGTTTCTAGGTACATCTATTTTTGAGGAGGAAAATCCTTCCTAGAAATAGGGAGTAGCATCTTGCAGCTGTTTAGACAAGGAGACTTCATGGCTGTGCTGAGAGCCAGCAGCCACGAAGGCTGTTTTTCCTTGGATAGAGACTGAAATGACTTGTGAGCCAGTGACTGAGTATACGGCATCTCTATTACATTAAGATTAATAATTCCTTACAGCATATTTGCAGCTGGAAGTTTTATATAGGTCTTTATTCATCACGATGTGAACAGCTGCTCTTTCGCAGCACTGTTGAATTAAAGTCCAAGTGGCAGCACTAGAAAGTGCCACATAAAACACACTCCTGCTGTTTTCCATTCACTCCTTCTCCCGTCCAGCTCTCGCCCTCTGCCCAGGCTTAGCCCTTTGCAGGAGCAAGCCATTTTATTTTTATTTGTGGACCAGCTCTGACTACACTTGGATCTTAAAACAGAGTTTGAATGAATCCAAGGAAAATTCGTTTTAGAGAGGAAAAATAAATCTTAAAAGCAGCACAAAAAACTGTAGGAATTCCTGCTACATTTTTATTTGAAGTAAGTGAAGGACTAAGGTGTGTGTAGTAGCATGTACGTTAAGTCACACAGGGCGTAAATGATACACTTTTTTTGGTTAACTGTGTCAGATAAAATTCAGCAGAAGCTATCACAGCCAGAGGGTCACCTCAGCTCCTAAGGAGCTATTTTATTTTCTGTTTGTTTGTTGTTGTTGTTTTTTTTTAATTATGTAGTTTGTTTGTTTGGTTGGTTGGTTGGTTTTTTATTTTTTTTGGTTGGTTGGCTGGTTTTTTATTCCGAAGTCTGTCTGCTCTGCTGTTTTGAATAAGACGCTCCTCTTTTTTCGGCTTGTGCTCTCATCAGAGAACACTGTACAGGAGCATTCGCGTGGCCCAAGTTTAGCACCTCCATTTCGAATCCACACTGACAAGTGGTCTGGAGCTGAGCTTTGCACCTCATCCAAAAACTGGCACCCGCTGTTGCATGCCTGCTTGTCGGCAAAGGGAAGAGGCACCTGGTCGGGATGATGTGCCTCTCTCAGTCCTGGGTGTGCTGTGGGCTGCAGCAGCCTGTGTCCTTCTGGGCCAGAGACCTCAAAAGCATGAAGGGCGCATGGGTGGCACAGCAGCGGCTGGAACACCTACACCTGCAGAGTGTGATGCTGAAGGTGGAGAGAAACAGCTGGAAAGGGGCAGGGATGCTGCAAGAGCCTGCAGCAAGGCAGGTGCCGCCGTGGCTTGTTGGTGCCCTGCAGATGCTGCACATCTGGCCGAGTCGATGCTGCCAGGGACGCTCCTTGCCCCGCAGGGTCCTGCATCCCTCAGCTGGGGGCTACTGGCCCTCACCGGTAGCCCACTCTGTAGGGCTGCCCTGGGGTGCGCGGTGCCCCCCCTGATCGGCGGGAGGGCTGCCTGGCTTCGCCCAGGCACTTGGTATTAAGTCTTGGTTTGGGAAGGGAGGCTGAGTGGAGAGCCTCTGCCATCCCCTGGCTCTGGGCACCTGAAGAGTGTTTTTTCCACAGGCCTCCCTTAGCAAAGGAGTTCAGAGTCAGGCTGGAATAGGAGGGGACTTTGCTATGAGGGCAGTCTTCTCACGTCTTTTTTTCTCAGAGCCGTAGGCTGCTGGCTCCCTGAGCCTTCAGCAGCAGGTCCCTGGGTGTTATCACCCCAGGGGTGCGGAGGCAGCGCAGTGCGGTGGCTGCCCGGGCGAGGGTCAGGCAGGATCTCTGCAGTGCACGTGTTCTCATGTGCCCAGGTCTGACCTTGCCCTCGGTGCCTTCTCTTCACATGACAGTCATTGCCTGCAAGACCAACTTTTCCTTCTTCCCATTTAAACCTGTGATGCAACAGCTTATGTCTCTTAGTGCTTCTGTGTGGTAGCTAGAAGTAAATTCTTTTTCTTAAAAATGGGATTGATGACCCTATTTTTATGCGTGCTTGGTGCTCACAGCTAAAATCAATACTCAGAATGCTTGTGCACTTTCTCTGTAGTTTAAACAGTTTGATCTTCAATTTGATTTTAAAAAATCAGGACGCTGAGCACCCACTGATGATTTTTTTTTTGAGGCTGTATATTAGGTGCATTTTTAAACATGACTATTCGTTTCATTTTATCATTCATCATGTGCAGTCACGGTAACAAAAAAACGGTCTACTACTTGAGAAAGTTAGCAATAAAGCTATTCGATGTTCAGCTCCCGAAGCTCTGGCTTAAAGAGACAAGCTGCGACTACTTTAAAAAATTTCACTGTTTTATAGATTTTATCCTGTTTGACATTTTTGAAAGCATTGGAATTACATTCCCAAACATTAATGAGAAAAAAAGGAAAGAAGCCCCTTTTCCCCAGACTGGGTGTTTAGTCTCACTAATGAATCTCTCCAGACTGACTCAAGGTATTCCTTGAACAGTTCTAGAAATGCAAGTGGGACAGACGGACATGTAAGGCATTGCTGAGAGTAAGCGCTGTGATACCTGCTGCAAGCAGCATGGCCATCAGTTGCACGGTAGGATAAGAAAATGTAGATATCGTTCTTACTCTTTTTAGAGGCATAAAAGGATGTATTTACTCTGTCTTTATTATGTACCAAATGTGCAAAGAGCAGGTACACACATTTGTAGCTGCATTGCTGATAGGGACATTTGATTGCTGACACGCATTGCTGATGTGGATTTTTTTGGCACCTTGTATCATTAAGGATGCAGCCCTGGGTAGCCTGGAGCGTCTCAAGCACAAGCTGCTGACTAATTTAGAGGGTCCCTGGTCATGCCCTAGTTTGTTATTAGTGGGAGCTCTGCCCTGAATACATTGGGACAGGCTAAGCCCTAAACTGGGCGCTATGGTCATTTAACATATTTACAGAGTGAGAGTCTGGAGAAATGCGCCGCTGTAGGGTTTTGCAGTCTTTTCCCAGAGCTCCCAATAAGTACACTTAAAAGCTATCACGTAGCTTAGCTCCCTTTTTTCCTGACGGCGTGAGTGGGTGCAGAGGGTGCTCCTGGCTGGTGTGTCCCATCAGTGGCCTCCAGGACCCTGTCCAGGAACAGAGGGCTCCTTGTTACGACAGGTAGCTCTCTGAGCATTTCAGCAGATGCCTCAGCATGCCAAAAGCATAAAGCACTTGGAAGAGAGCGTGCAGAATATTTCAGCCGCGTTTCTTAAAATAAATGTTGTAGCTTAAATAATAGAAGTTTTCCTCACAGACTCTAGAATAACCACCGATGCCGAGATGGTGTTTCAGTTACTGGACGCGACATTTGCAGATATTCCTCAAAATTTGGTAACTATGGCAAGGTTTGGGGAAGTTTGGGTTTTTGTTTTTTTTTTTTAACGCTTCTGTCAAAAGAACCTCAGCTCCATCTGCTCATTGTTTTTCAAGTCTGTTTAATTCTGACTGCCAGAATTAAACATAGATACGCACCAGGCTCACAGTTGGAATCCAGGCAGGCTGTGTATGCTCATGTTTGTGATAAACCTCAGGTTATCATCGTGTAGGACTGAATCAGATAGTACCTTGCAGTCAGATGTTGGCTGCGAGGGGTGAAAGAGCGCTCTTTCCCTCGTGCTTTGCTGGCTGCCAGAGGAAGACAGCCGGCAATCAGCGCTGCGGCGCCTGGGTACGCAGAAACATTCAGCCCCAGTGCACGGTGCACAGGGCATCTGCCCGGGGAAAGGCTGGGATTTGCTCTGGCACCCTGCACCAAGGCGAGCAGCAATCTCCCGCTGAGATTGGAGACGTTTTGGTGGGAGAGGGCGTTGTGAAAGCAATGACGGAGAGGTGTAGGAATCCTCGGGAAAGCTTGGTGTGGTGGAGTAGTTGCCCAGCTGGTGCAGCCTTTCCCTCGCTCTTGCGTAAGATGATGTAAGGTGACAAAGAACTTAACTGTGGGTCCTGTTCTGGTGTTAATTACCAGTGACTGCATCGGTTTTGATAGAATTAGAGGAGCGTAAAACAGGCCCACAATTAAGTCTGATCTTGATCTTAGCAGTTTCAGACAATATAAATGCAAATATCATTTGAGACCAGTTCAAATATTTTTAACTGTGTTGCTCAAAAAGGAAAAGAGCAGAGTAGTCAGTGGTTGGTCAGAACGAGAGGATATGACCTACGTTCCTATCAAAACCAAAACCACTGATCACAGAGGTCTTACCTGCAGGCCTAAGTTTTGCCTGCATTTTTCCTTCGTACTAAACCAGGCGACTGCTGTAGCCTCACCTTTATTTGGGAAGGAAGATTCATTCCAAAACATTGTGCACCTGATCCTTATTTGCAGCTAAGTCCTTTTACACTTTCACAGCAGAGGAAAGTACAGCTCATTCCAGTTGGATCTATGTATTGCCAAGCAAAGCATGCTTAGTAGGAAAGGCACATCCTTTATTATGAATGCGGTAGCTGAGAGCAGCCTTTGTCACCCATATTCAGCTGCTGAGTTATTAAGAGAAGAGCTTCGGACCGTGTTACACAGAGAAAAAGATAAAAATAGGGTGTCTGACGCATGCATCCCATGTCGCACGCCAGGAAACAGAATCGTTATACCACCGAGTACAGTATTCCAGAGCACGCGTGGAAAATATGCATGGATGTGAACGCGCAAGGTCTTTCCTAACCAAGAAAAATATCAGTCCCCCTTCCCATTTTATATCTGTCTTGTTCTCTATTCCCTTTACCTGGTGACAAATCTAACAGCCTGGAGTACCACAGCTCTGCCTTTACTGCCACTGCTCCCCTCACTGCCCTGCTGAACGATGTGACAGTAATAATGCTCTCCTATGTTCTGAGGGCGCCACAGAATATTCTCACTGTGCCCAGCAGAGAGTAAGCGAAATCTTGCCTTTTCTCCAGACATCTGCAGCCTGCCGAAAACACCCAAAGCTCAACGCTGTCGGTCACAGAAAGTGTGCGCTGGGTGCATAATCTAAAATTAGTCATACACAGTATGTGCCCCTTTAAATGTTAATCCTTGCATCGTTTTCTTTTATTGCTTCTGTTGGCATACATGATTATGTGACATAATATAAAAGTAAATAATGTGATGCAATGGGTAAAACTCAAAGGGAAATACATATCAGAGATCAGATAGATGCCTCCTACCACAGAACAGGAAATAAAACTTACAGTGAACTGAGAGTGAGGATTTTGCCTGTTTTGAGGGCAGCAAAACCAACTGCATAGTGATTATATTAGTCTTTCTGGATGTTTTTGGCACTTCCCAGCTCTTGAAAACTCATGTTCATTCAGCACTTGTAGGCAGTACTTGTCTTCACGTGCAGAAGTAGCTGCCAGGGAGTAAGTAACTGTGCGTAATGGATCCAAAGCAAAGCCCTGCAGGGCTGTGCAACAGGGCCTTTAAAAAAAAACAACCAAACATAAATTTAGTTTAAAGATCACAAGCCTTAAAAAACAATGGAAAACATGCATCTGAGATCTTATTATTTATTTTCCAGCATGTGAACCTTTCTCAGGGGAAGGCAGGTCCGCAAAGTTGAGGACTTTGGGTGTTCGTTTGCCTCCTGGTAGGAAACCTGTGGGAAAAGCGCAAGATGAGACTCAGCAGTAGGTTATGAGATACAGCAGCCGCTGAGCTCAGATTTAAAGATAAAGCCTGAAATAGCAGAACCCAGTGCAAGACCAACATTTTTTGACCCCTTTGCCCGGATTCAGTAAAACATATGGGTACCTCTGTGTACGATTTTGCTTTTGCTGAATTGAGGTTTGAGTTACTCGCTAGTCTATTTTTACTTTTTAAGCAGCCTTGTAATTCAATATGTGTTTGTTTTAATTTTACACTCTCCATAAAAAGCACCATCCATGACGAGTTGGAGAAGTGACCGCTGGCAATGCATAGAAATTTAATTGGCTGGTGTGTCACACTGTCTTACTTTTCCTCCCTGCAAACCCTATGCGCTGCTTGCGATCAAAAATACCCCATGATGCCCCGTGTCTCCTCCATCGCCTCGACTTTGCTGCTGAGGCTCTGGGGATGCCAAGGTGGAGTGAGATCAGCCCGGGCCGAATCCAGGTCACTCTGCCAGCCCCACTCGATCGCACCGGTGGCAGTCGTGAACAGCCAGGGCTGCGGTTCCCGCGGCCGCCGGCTGTGCCAGGAGCGTGCCTGCGATCGCCAGCTGGCAGCTCGGACTGCACCTCCACCTTCGAGGGTTAAAGCTGGAAAGCCCTCTTTTTGCAGCGGAGCACTGATGTTGGTGTCAGGGATCGTAGGAGGTGGGTGTTCGGTGTGGGGCTGAACTGAGACGTACAGCCCACGGTACCCTGCTGAAGGCAACGTGCGGGCTTGGCTCTGCTTTTCCCTCTCCATCATTTTGCCGATACCGCAGATTTTTCAAACTGCCGCTAATCTGTTTTCAATTTGGCAATGCTGATATGGAAACCTCCCATATCCTATCACAACCCCCTGTCTCCGAGCTGCCTTTGCGTGGTGTCTCAGCAACGCAGAGCTGATAAAATACTGGAGTGCTGGAAGTGAGCCTCCTCCTCCCGTCCCTGCGCCCTCCCAGCATCCATGCGCTTTAGGTAAGGATGTAGAAATTGCTACACCAAATCAAATTCAAGCGCTTCGGTTTTCCTCTTGGCCCTTCTGACCAAAGCGTGGGATGAAAAATCTGCAGTACACCCCGTTAGTGATAGAAGACGTGTCGAGGCCCAACGTCCTCCGTTCTCATGCGTTGGTCACCATGGTGCCTGAAACACTGCCACCATGCGCTCCTGTTGCCATCAGTGCGTTTGACAGCAGTGGGAAGGCTTCGTGCCTGTGTTTGCACCCACAGAATTTTGCAGCGCTCAGGGAGCAAAAGTGACTTGAGGTCTTTGTTCTTAATAGCATTCCCACTGTCAGATGGTAAAATACCCTGGAGAGATAGATCTTACGTTATTATGAAGGCACAAATTACTTTTTAAGATTTAAGGAGAGTGAAAGCAAGCAAAACACCGATACCAGCACTACTTGATAGGGGTTTCACCACTTGCTTTCAGCTTTGTTTAGCTGTGGACTTGCATGCACCGTAAATTAAAAATGTTGCTCCTCACCAATTTGTGGTCAGTGGTCTTATTTTGATCTATCAGATTTAGTGATGGTGCAGTGACGGTGGATAACTCGCGCCCAAACGTACCTAAACCATTCGCAGAGGAAGCTAAACCAAGCAGGCTTGCTCTGCGATGGCAGATCTCCTGGGGCAGCCCACCTTGCCCGCGCTCCCCTCTCCTGTAGTTGCCTCCCCTTGGGATGGGGCTTCGCAGCTAACTACGGCAGGATAACTAATTTTGTGAGACTCGCTTCCCAGCGTCAGGCGGCTGCTGTCCCCAGACAGCTCCACCCGTGGTCTCCTTCGCACCGGTGTGAACCCGGAGTAGCTCCTTCAGGAGATGGTGGGGATGAGGTCAGGCTCGGCTCCTGCTCCGTCCCCGGCCCGGGGCAGAAATAACTCTTGTTGTCATCAGAGCAGTCACTGTAACATGGATGAGTTTCAAGTCAGGCCCAGTAGCTTCAATGAGATTTTTGTGCGATTATAACAAGAATTTGACACACATGGTGAGCTGCTAGTCATGTATATGTGATCTGTCTCCACGCTGTCCCAAGAGGTATTTACCAGCATAAAAATCAGTTAATGAGGGGACGTGTCCCGAGCAGCAGCCTGCCGCTGCATGGGGGATGACCCGGGAAGCTCAGGGATGGATGAGTTGTGTCCTTTCCGCTTGTAAACTCTGCCAGTTCTGCCACCCTCGGTACTGGGAGGGAACATTGACTTCATTGTGGTTTTTTGCTGAACACCACGGTAGAATTTATGCAAAGTTTTCTGTGGATGTAGCAAGAGTGCTCAAAAGCTCACCCCATTTAAAGTGCCTCGGGTCCTTTAGGATAATGAGACATTTTCTGAGTGCACCTTTTTATTGTACCAATATTACCTTACAGGAAAAATGGAAGGGGGGAACTTAACACATAGCACCTGTCACAAGTTCTCTCCTTGAATTAGGCTCTCCTGCTTATAAAAATTTAATTGATTCCTAGCAGTTTATGTGCATGGTGCTCAGTGGGCGTTTTCTGTTCTCTTGCCAGCTACATGGTTACTTAGAAAGCGAGCCGCTCACGCTACAGCTGTTCATTGGGACTGCAGACGACCGCCTGCTGCGACCCCATGCTTTCTACCAGGTTCATCGAATCACCGGGAAGACCGTTTCCACCACCAGCCACGAAACAATACTTTCCAACACCAAAGTCTTGGAAATCCCACTTCTTCCAGAGAACAACATGAGAGCAATGTAAGACCCAGGCACTGTATCTGACTCCTAGCAGTTCCCTCTTGCCCACCCCACTTGATTTCTTCTGTGTTGGTATTTTTTTTTTTAACACAATTTTCCTTTTCCTATCTTTTTTTTTTTTTAAGTTCTCTCTGTAATAGTAGGTTTTCACAACTTTGCTGGGACAAATTGCCCCTAATCAGCTTAACAACAAAATGAACTGCACAAATATTTATGACAGCTGATTGCTTTCATTCTAGAGTTTCAGCCAATGTGCTTATTTGCCATTTAAAATAACTATCTCAGTTACCAAGCTGTAAATATCTCCTACCTCAGCTCCTGCATTTAGTTTCTAAATATGACACCTCTCGCTCCTATACGCACTAGCACAAGGAACAGGGCCTATTAAAATTTATCTTTGGATGTCAAAGGAAACTCTTAGAGAGCATTTCCAAGTACCCTAGTGGGTTTTTGAGACTAATAAAACGACTCTTACTTCTGATGTAATAAAAATCAGCATTTTTCATGGCATTTGTTTAGAAGCAAAGCTTCTAGAACTAAGAAGAGTACAGGTGATACAGCTTACAGGTTGGAGTTATTAAACTGGGGTAAGTTTAGTCCTGTGCAGAAAAGCAGGCATGGATGTCTTAGGATCTCTGAATTAGTAGGAGTTTGAGTGATAATTAAGGGCCCCGTAGGTCCATTACACACAGGTAGGTTTCATTATAGGATTGTGTACAAAGGTCCGAATATCCCTATGTGTATGTGACGTACGTAAGACCCTCCTCACTATTTAATCCCATCCTCTCTGCCCCCCTCATTCAAATGAACCTAGCCCTTATCTGAGTTGTGTCCCCCCTCGTTCAAATGATCCTAACCCTTATCTGGGGTGCCTGCCTTGAGAGGAATCTGTGTGTGCTTGTGTGCATGTACAGCTCTTGGGGTGTGTATAAGTGTGAATGTATTCATATTTATATATAGATGCATTCACCTTTTGTGTGTATGTATAGGGAGATAGAGAGATAGGTAGGCAGAAAGCAAGCATGAAATCCTGGCCCCACCAAACCAAATACCATGGGGAAATCCCAGGGAGCTTTCTAAAATCACAGTTTCACTCCTTGTTACTCATACAGTTTTCCGCACCTTAATGAAGTGAAAAATGGTATCAGTCACCTGAAGTCCTTCTGCATGTAGTGGTTATTAGAAGCTGGTTTGCAATGTCATGTGCAACATGCCCCAGAGTGCCTCATGTAAATAGAAGAGCTAGAATGTGTTTAGCTGCATTGCCAGCTGGCCTTAGGGTGATCACTCAAGACCTGAGGACCTCTGTCAGTGCATTGTGTTAAAAAGTCATGACAAGCCTGCAACATTAATGGCCCCCATTTGCTGTCATCATAAGCTGGCACGACTCCATTGAGGTTATTGAAATCTCACCAATTTGTACCCACACAGTATTTATTTGGCCCTTTATTTATCTAGTTTGAATCACAATTTTGGACATCTAGGGACATTTTTACTGTTTCAATCATCTTTCTCCCTAGAATAAAGGTAGTTACACAGTTTGGGAGCCAAGCTGAATATTTTCATGACATGCATGCCAGGTCGTAGTAGAGCTCTCTCAAGAACCACAAACAATGCTTTGGCATATATAAGCCTTATACGTCAGTAGTCTAAAACCTCATGTAGCACTAACAATGAAGTGAAATTTGGAGCCAAGGACTTTTCTCACACATACTTTTTGTATTCAGGCCTTGATTCAGTGAAACACTGAAGCTCATCTGCACATTTAAACTTTTGCACATTTAGCTATTCCTCTTGACTTCAGATTTTAATGTCTATGACTTCACAAGCCTGAATTTAAATGCTTTTTCTCCTCTGAACTTTTATTGGCCCTGAACTAATTGTCATTAAGTACTTTTTATTTATTTTACAAGTATTGCTATAGGAGAGACAATATGGAGAAGTGCACTGTTTCTTCTGTATGCTAGGGATCTTTGGACAGAATTTTGACATGAATACAAATATTTCATAATTCTTATGGCTTCACCTGCTAATACGCACTGTTGAGAAGCTTTAATACTTTCATTAGTTTCTTGGATCGTATCAGCAAGGGCCTTTTCGTTATTCTGAAATCCATACTTAAGAAAAAATGCAGATCAAAACCATGCTGCCATAGTTCTTGTTTGCAGTTTGCTTCAGAACAGAGCTTCAAAGCTCTGGAGGGGAATTAAACTCTTTGAATGCAAAATAAAATTAAACTATGCAGATTCAGTGTAATAAAATACATGCCAGAGACCAGTACTCAGAAGAAATTGCCATGTATGCTTTGTAGTCATGGCCAAAGCAGAGGTATTTTTGCAGTGGGTTTTTGAGTGTGTATGTTTATATATCTTTGGTTCTGAGAACTTCCTCTATTGGAATTTGCTTTGACAAAAATCCTGACTTGTAAACTCATCCAGGAGAAAACCAAAGTTAAAAAAAGGGGGAGAGAGATCAGAAATAGTAATAGTTCGATCTGACGAAAAGCACGTTTTTCCCTAATGTGGAGGGAGGTGACTGAGTTTAGGTTTTTTCATGCAGAGCTTCAGCTCAACGCCCAGCTTGGGAGTATTTCCAACTCATTCAAATACAAACACACTGACAGTAGAACTGACCTCAGGGAGAGCTGTGCTCATTAATAAGCATTTTCAGGACTTTGCCCTAGAATAAAAATCATGTCAGATTTCTCTCCAAATTAGCTGTAACAAGTGAAATCGTAAGTAACCCTGTGTTCTAGGTTCGTAACAATTTGAGCACTACTGTCTCATCCCATTGACTTCTCTAGTCTCGCTATTTCTTTGGGCTTTGACTAATCTGTAAGCACCATTCTTACAGGATATGTTGGGGAGGAAGGATCTTTTAGATCTTCTTCCCCTGGGAACTGAAGTAACATCCTAAAATGTGTGCTCAACAGCAGCTACTACCTGTTACTACAGATAGCACCAACTTAGCTACTTGTGGATGCAAGTACTAGGTATTACAAGGTCTGCTGTGTTCATCCTAGCCATTGGGTTGTGTCTGACTCAGATTTTTAAGAAGGGGGTACAGGAGAGAGGAAAGATACTGCACGCTTGTGTCTTCCTGAAGTCTGCTTGAAATGAACTGAGTTGCTCTGTGTTTGCTTTTGAATAGCATCGACTGTGCTGGGATATTAAAGCTCCGAAACTCTGACATCGAGCTGCGCAAGGGAGAGACAGACATCGGTCGGAAGAACACGCGCGTGCGGCTGGTCTTCAGGGTTCATATCCCACAGGCCAACGGCAGGACCCTCTCCTTGCAAGTAGCCTCCAACCCCATCGAGTGCTGTAAGTAGCAAGAAACATCCTTCTCTTGCTGGGTATTGTGCCACCCCACATGCAGTCTTTGTCCAGCAACACGCTGTACATTGGTTTTGTTTTACCTGTCTAGTTGGTCAACCTTAATCTGTTTCCAAAAGCATGTGGTTTATACTGAAGACAAAATACACATGTCTTAGAAAAAAATGTGTAGCTTTGTGCATTGATTTCTATAGGAAAGAACACGTTTAAAATGAAAATAGAGTGCACTTAAACTAACAGTAGACCTGGGAGTGACAAAGCTTTTTTTTTTTTTTTTTTGTGACTCCCTATCATACACGTAACTGCTGTAGGATCTTTGGAAAACAGCTATCGTGTCCTATTCAATCTCTGTCTCCCCATCATAAAGCAAAAACCAGCAAACAAAACCCCAACCCCTTTGATGCGGAGCTAGCAGTATACTAGAGCTGAGACACTGGCACAAGCTGCCTGCAGCTTCAGAAAACCTTCAGAAACCAGGTTTCCACAGTGGGGTCTCTTTGATTGAACAGTCTGCTTTTTATCAGATACACTGGGGCACTCTCCAAAGACACCTATATCATTCTTGCTCCGTAGGCCTCATCAGCCTCCCACACAGAAAACCTCTTTGCTTCGTACAGTTTTGACACTCCAGCATAAGTGGTGGAAACTGAATTTCAGTCTAAATGCCATTACTCATTCGGTCAGCTGGATGGACCGAAACAGTTTTTTAAGGTTTTGTTGGATTCCACAAAGTGGATCTTTCTGATGCTGACAGGGTAGGGAATAACTTAACATCCAGCAGGTATGTGGGGGCTGAGCTCTGGGGGTGGGGAACAGAGGGGATGGGGAGGAAGGCTTGACTGTCCCTAGCCCCGTGCATTGCTGGAGGGTCATGTCCATGCTCGTCCCTGCGCCATTGCCAGCTGGAGTCCCACACAACGTGTCTGGCAGGTCTTGGAGTGTGTCAGCATTTGATCTCTTGGAGGCATGGTGCTTTTTCAGGGATCGCTAATAGAGAGGCTGCAGGAAAGAGCATCCCTGCATTCCTCTTGTAAAAGCAGTGGCATTGCTGACAGACTTTTCAGACCAGCGACAGTGCTCCATCCTTTCGCCTAGGGTAGCACTGTTGCTGCTCTGGTAGTCTGAGCCTGCAAGAGAGGCAGGAGTTGTACGAAGGGGTAGTGATAGGTCCTCTCCTTCACAGTCATTCATTTAAATAAACAAATGAGCACTGGCAGTGGGAAGGGAGTTACATTAAGATAAGCCTATGTTATTTTTGAAGAATAGCAGAGCCTCCTTACCTATAGCAGGTAGGCTGGCATAAAGCCCTGTCTTCTGTCCAGGATAGGTACGAGATGAACAATTTCCCCTTTGTTTCTTATTCAAGGGCAAATTCTAGGCTAACAGGCAAAGCAAAAAATGTGAGGAGTCATGGCTTAATCCTGCTCCTGTTGAAGTTGATGAGAGCTTTTCAGTCGCTATATAGCAGGATAAGGTCCAATTTAAATACATCCTGAACTGGTCTGTGCAAAGGGGCCAAGCTCAGGAAGCCACTAAATGTAAAGCCGATCGTATTTGTATGGGTGAATTGCAGTTTTGAGGGTTGTGTAACGAGCAAAAGTGTGGTATGTGCCTCCTGAAAGGAGCGGAAAACAGGAAAAAAAAAAGTTACAGTGTTATTTCCAGTGCAGAATGTGGAATAAGCTGGTGCCAAAAACTTCATGCATCTCTTAGTGCATGTGACACCAGGAAGAACCATGTAATCTGGATAAAATGTCACGTCATCCCTTGAAGCGCAGCCATGCTCACTCTGTGTCCCAGTTGCGGGGCGGGGGGGATAAAATATGTGCCACAAGAATACCAGATTCTGTTTGCATGGATCCATGCATGCTTTGGCACTCAGGTGCTGGTGGAAATATTTTCTCTAACTGTGAACTTCTGCTGGATTGTGAGTCCCATGGCTGCTGCTGCTACTGCTGCAAGACACTTTACAGACTTGACAATACAGTATTTAGTGACCGAAACACATTTTGGACATGGTTGGTCATCTTGTCATATGTGCCTTGTAAACATATGGCGTATATGTTATAGATAACATAAGAGAAAATTATTATAAATAAACGAATTTTAATAAAAATATACTTTTTGATGCGGTACAGATCAAGCTGAGTTTTAAAACAGCTTGTTCTTGGGAGCCTTTTGAATCTGTACTGCTATGTTTGATAACCCTATTGTTTACAATCAAGGCGCCTGAAAACCAGCCATGTTTCCTGCAAACCTTCTGACCTTTCTTTGTTTCTGTATCAAACTCAGCTTAGCTTATGAGGGCAAGCATTAAGTTGCTTACTAATGCAGTATTTACTTATTTTTGTGTGTGTGTGTGTTTGGGTTTTGTTTGGGTTTTTTTGTTTGTTTGGTTGGTTTTGGTTTTTTAATCTTCTTTATAACTCTCCAGCTCAGAGATCTGCCCAAGAACTGCCCCTGGTGGAGAAGCAAAGTACTGACAGCTTTCCTGTTACTGGAGGGAAAAAAATGATACTGACTGGCCATAACTTTCTGCAAGACTCCAAAGTCATCTTTGTGGAGAAAGCACCAGGTATGTCTTTTCGATCTAGACTCCAGTCTGCCTTTTTTCCCCTGTTTTAAAATCTCTGCCAAATGATGAAAGCATAAGTACGGTAATGACATTTTCTTCTGCATGTAATATGTTTTCCATGTCACCGGGCAAAGCTGTGAAAGCGATCTGAGCCATGCCTAATGCTGAGGTTTCACACTGTGGCAGGTGTAGTTACAGGTAGACAATAGCGACATTGAAAGTCGAAGTTGGGCATTTGTTTTCGTAGCAAACCATGGCTGCACTGGGTAGGACCTGCGAAAGGTGTTCGAAACCTCAGGTGGCACGTCCCTTTAAAACCTGCAAGGTGGTGTATCTTGTTAGGGCTTTCTGTAATTTGTGGAAGAGGGAGCTGCTGGTGATGTGTAAGTGCACATGTGTCTCCTTCTGTGGCAGTCGAGACCGGTGGCATTTACAGCCCACTGGCCGAGGAGGACTTGTAGCGCACACCCATTCATTTGAAGGAGATATTTCTGGTTTACTTTGAGGACTGTGGAAGGACTGCCACCGGCTCCCCCTTTGCACAGCGCTGCTCCTGCAGTGCGTTGGCGGTGGGTCTGGTCCTCCCAGGGAAAGGTCCCCGCCCAGGCAGGAGCAGGGCAAGCGGCATGGGGTGGCAGCTGGGGCTGGAGCAGGAGGTGTCTGTCTGCAGGAGCGGTGGGTCACAGGGTGACAATGCATAACAGGCGTGAATGCCCTCACGGGAAAAGGCGGTGGGAGCGGAGCTGTGAGTCAAAGTCAGGCTCTGAAACGAGATCGTTAAGGGTAGTTTTGAGTCTTGTTTTGGAAAGGGTTTCCGTGGTGCTGGCACAAGCTACGGATTCCTCAGCTGCTGGCTGAAACCCCCCCTGAACTTTAAACCGTCTTGGGCGCTCCTCAGGCCGCCAGTGCTGGCTTTGAGGCTGCGCCTGTTTAACCCTCCATCTCCAGGAGGTTCCCCTGCTGTTCCCTGCCTGCAGTGGGGCAGGCAGGGATGGTGGGGCAAGCAGGGGAGGCCCTGGAGGCGAAGACATCTGAGTAGGTGCAAGCTCAGTGGGCTCAGGGGAAGAGCAGAAGACTTCCCTGAAGTTCCCTGGCAGAGTCTTGGGTTGGTGAGGTTTAAGTCACTGCAAGTGCACGTGGGGCAGAGGTAAGGCCCCAGCTCCTTGGGGAGCGCCAGTCAGTGCCGTTCCTGTGACCCCAAGTGCCATGTGTGGTCACGCTGTGGCCGCGAGATGAGCAGAACACCCTTCTTGTTTCTTAAAGGTAAAAAGAAAGGGGAAAAAGGTATTGCAATTAAAAAAAAAAAAGGAACTCTGCTCTTTGCCTAATGTGTGTGTGGGGGGGAAGTGAAGAACATGACTGTCTACTTCATATGTAAACGTCCTTCGCTGCACAGAAGTGGGTTAGTGTGGTATGTCAGGAACAAAGTCCTCAATCTCTCTCATTACAGGAAGGAAACCACATTAAAAGATGCTTTCCTTCATACTTATTTTCTCTTCTCTTCCTTTATGGAGTTGGAAAAATGTTGAACTATCGCGACCCAAAGGCTTATGATGGTGATGCTGCTTGCCCACCAGGAGGTACCACAGTGTGGATTTGGACACTGTCTCTCTCAGAATTAAGTACACCAAAAGCAGAATGTTTGCTCTATAGCCTTAAATTACAAAAATGCAAAATGGGGCCAGCCTCGTACTTGTTAACCAGACAGATATCTCCCTCGAGCAAAAGGAATTTGAGGCTGCACAGACAGCATATAGCTAGAAAATAATTTATATGAGCGACATTTTTTAAACATTGTGAGAGATGAAGGAGTGTACTGCTGCACACTAGGTGTGCTGATGAGAAAGAAAATGATCAAAAGGCCTTGCCTGTCACCCTGAAAAACTCCTGGGGTGAACTCTGTGGGTGAATGAGTTGGCAGGATGGACCAGTGCAGGAGTATCTTCTACATGAAAGCACCACCAGAGATCCCCCCGCAGTCTTCCCCCTGGTGTGGAGCGGCGGGCAACACTGCAGGAGTCAGACAGTGAGCTGCTGTCATTGAAGAGTAATCAAGATCATTAAGTCAGTAGTGAAAGATCTGATCTGAAGCTGTTCTGCCTGGTTTTAGGAGTCTCCCAGTAGATTTGTTGCAGTTGCAGGGCAGTACTGCCTTGTGGAGGTACACTGCAGGGCCCAAGCCTTTAAAGTCAAGAGTGTTCAGCATCTCCAGGAGCTGCAATAGTGCCACTAGGAATGGCACACAGAAAGCAAAGTTGCCGGCTGTCTGGGCTGAGCAATTTCTAGGGCTTCTGTCATGAGTTGTGTGCTGTGTTGCCTAAAAGCTCGATGCATTGGAAACAAACAAGTGCGATGCGTCTTAGCGGCGAACTGCTTCGGCTCAATTTTTGAACAGAGTCTCTGTATTTAATGTCAGATGAACAAGCATTACCAGCCTTCACTTCTGAAAATCAGCATGCGGTGTTTCTTTCCCTTTCAGCTCTTGCACGTCTATGAAAGCAGGTCAAGAGACGGAATACCAGCATAGTTTATCTTTCTCCTAGAAAGCTGGTTATGAACTTCACTGATTAGCTGGAGACATTCGTTAGGTTTGCTGCTGTTACCTCTTTTGTTTTTTGAATTCGAAATCTTAATCATGTTCATAGTGGGTAGCAGCCAAACACAGCTATTACAAAGTAATAGATCACAGGAATCTCTGCACTCATAAAGAGAACGTATCTTTTATATACAATTTAAATATTATACTACATGCTCGTGTCTTCAGTTCTCACTCAGGCAGAGTCCCCAGGCCAGGAGGCAGTCTCCAGGGTCTCATCTAATTTGTGCTAGTCTGCATACTTAATTGGTTAACGAAAAGAGTTTGAGAACACTTTTTNTCCCCTTCTGTCTGAATAATTTCTTTAAGTCTGCGTAATGCATTGTGGTCCGCTGAATGTTTTTCCAAGCATGAGTCCCAAGCTCTCCGTCTTCAGGGCTAGCCCTCAGCTGTTGTAGTCTCTGGAGGAATGGCATTATCCTGGCCTCCTTGCGTGGGGAGTCTGTCTGAGCAGTGACTCATACAAGAGGGAATCCCTGAAGAATGATCAAATCAATCCTTCAGCTGGGGGAGGCAGTGGCTTGGTACTTTCAGCTTAACCCCTTACTGGCTGTTTTTCAGCCGAGAAGCTTATGAAACAGAGCAAAACATACTCCGCAGCCCTGTGACCCTGCATCTCACAGAGGAGGAATGAGGCAGCTGAGGGATGAAGGCAAGGCGTGCTGAAAGGACCATGGTAGGAGTGCTGTGAGGACGTCCTCTGAAAGGAGATCTCCTCGCGGTGTGGTCCAGCACTCAGGCGGAAGGCACCCCTTTGGATAAATAATGAGTCTGTTCAGAAGTGGACTAAAATTTGCTCAAGCCTTTTACAGTACTGTAAAAAAGTTCTCATGTGTTGAAATGAGTCCTTATTTTATGGGATTTTAGTCAATGTTTTATTGCTTGCACATCAGACCATATTTTCCAGTGATGAACAATGGTATAAAACGACTGTCCAAGAAACCTAGCGGTAGTAAAAATGCGAATGCTGAATGTGCTTTGAGAGGTTCACTCTTTTAAATTCAGAATTTCGTTAGAGTGGGGATTCCCACGATGACTTTGTCTCTTACAAATTACACTAATAATTGCTTTTCTTACCTTCTTTCACTTTCTGTCTCTCTTTGTAGCATGCTTTTCTCTTCCTGAGTTTCCGAAGGGTCTTGTGAGTCTGCATGTCATGGTTGTTGGGTGCTAGGTTTAAGATGTCCAATACCAATCTGTTTTTCATCAGAAGAATTGGTACTTTCTAAAACATAAAAAAGCGTGCAGCTTCTTACTGGCAAGGGCCCTTGACGTCTGTATGCTGGTATTTGCTGTGGAGGCAAGGTGTGTGTTTTAGTCACAAAAGTGGATGAAGTGAAGTTGGTGTTTGTTAGCTATGGGAGGAGGTGTTTGGCTAGGAGGGACAAAATGTTTCCTGTCTAACACGCGCAGCTGCAAGAGCACGTATCGTGATCTGGAATTATAATAAAAGGCACTGATTTATTTACTTATCTTTTAAAAACTTTTTCTTTCATTTCTAGATTATAAATGTACTAGCCAACAAAAATCTTGAGGGAAGTTCAGAAAAAGCAGAGGTGTTTGGAGAGTAGGTTTTAAGGATTATATATGTCAGCTACCTTTTTTTGGTAACAACTTCTGCAAACACTGTGTATTTGTTTTCGAAGCAAGTTTTTTGAAGGTAATGTGAGTTACAGAACACAAAGCAGCACAAAAGCCTAACAGAAATGGCCAGACTGCTGGCTCCTAGTATATCAGATTATGATTAGTGATCTATAAAACTGAGTGTGGTGGAAAAACCCTAGCTTCTCTTGACTCGGTTCACGTTTCCTGTAACTGATGAGTGAAAGCTCACTGATGAGACACAAAGCCAATATCCCAAGCAGTAAAGCACGGGAAAGTTATGGGTATCTCTTCCTGGCACACTCTAGGACGTTGTAGAGTTGCCCAAGATATTTTGGGATTTAGAAAGAGTCTTGCACTAAGATCTGGAAGAGTTAATCTACCCCAAAAATTGCTCCTTGCTCAAAAATTGCTCCTTGCTCCTGTAGCTAGAATGGTTTTGGCACTGGAACTAGCTCAAGTATTTCTGGACTTCACGGATTTGGCCAAGTCTAGACATACGTAAAAGATCAGGTTAAACTGACTGAAATCTTCATTATTAGCAAGTTGTGATCTATGGGAAGAAATTGATATTTGGTGTATCATTATTAATTATCATTTAGTTGAGCTTCCACTACTTAAGTTAGAGCTCCAAACCCATTTCTTTGGTTTTGTGCTTAGTGACCAGAGCTCAAGGCAAGAGTTTTAAAGAACAAAAAGGCAGAAATGTAACACCCACTTTCACTACAGGATTAGTTTCTCAAATAACACTGACTTTGAAATTCTGATTCTGGGTTGTTAATGTTGAGGGCCATTTTGTCCTGGTCAAAGGCCTGCATTTGAGCTTCCTTGTGACAAATGCCCCTCCCTGAGGATTCATCACTCTCTTTGATGGACATTCATAGAGCTCACAGTTTGTAACGCTGTATCTCTAAGTAATTTCAGGCTTACGGACTTCAGTGGTTTTGAACATGTTGTTAATTAATCAGCCTTCAAATCAACAGTGATCCTAGCACCTACATGCTCTGTTACCTAAATGCATAATATCCTCAGCTATTGTGCCCAAAGCCTTTGAAACTCAAGTTCCCGAAAGACAGAGAGCACCTAAGCAAAAATCCCTCCAAGGATTTTTTTCTTTTTGAATATTTTCAAACAATTCAAGAGTTTTTCAGATTTAGTTATTGTTTCAAACTGTTCATTCTGCTGTTGTTTTTATTTTGTTAAAGGGATTTTTCTGTCAAAACCGTTGCTCTTCCCTGCTGGAACAGGTTTTGCTCTTAAAACGTGAAGGCACTGACATGGCATGGTAATAATTATAATAGAGCAGATGAAAGATATCTGGGTGAAATCACCAAAGTTTTTGGTGTATATGGCAAAGGATATCATGCTTTTCTGTAAGTATTTTAGATGGGAAAACTTAGAGTTTGCCTCCGATAGACGTGTGGTCAAGCTTGGTCGGCTGAATGTTTGCACAAAGTAAATGTGATATGGAAAAGAAGGAAGCTAGATGAATTTAAGTGTCCGCTCAAGCATTTCACAGGATTTTTAGTTCCTCTCAAATTTCACTGTCTCTGGCAAAGATTCGAATCAATCAGTTGCTGCTTTAAGGTACAAATGTCAGTCTGAGAAATTCAGTTGTGTTTCCTGTATGTTGTGTGAGCAAAAGTTACCTTGTTGTGTGGCAGGTAACTCAAGTGCAGTATTTTAGCTTCAGGAGAACTTACAAAAGGTTCTGGAAAATTATATGTTGACAAAACATTTGAGTGGCATGTGGATGGAACGGATGCGTTGGGGAAGCATGTGGTCTTTTTGGTTTGACTCAGCTACACTTTGGAGCTCAGGGTTTGGAGTCTGTTTTGACGTGATGTGATGCGATGGGGAGACGGGTGACCTGAGTCTTGGCAGAGCTCCATTTGGTAAAAGATCTTACATTCTCGGAGATCTTTCCATTGCTCTTTCCATTGCCAGTAGCAGTCACAGTTTGGGGGGCAACTGGCCAAAAAGGGGTTATGTTTCACACTGGTAATCATACTGTAGCTCACATAATAAATAAGCAAGTGGCAAAACTCCCTTCCCCCCTTTAGTGATGGACAAATACTGCATAATTTTGTCTTTATCTGTCTGTTTATCCAAGTTCAGGACACACGTTCCAATTGGCAGTGAGCGGTTGCACGCTGACTCATGTGCAGTGAGGTTAAAAAGTCTGGAAACTAGATAAACTGGAAACTTCAAAGGCATACAAGTTGGGAGCACTGAGTTCACGTGAAGGTCATTTGAACCTATTTCCTAGAGATGTATTGATAGCTGAAGGGGTTTCTGGCCACTGCCCAGAAATAGATATCCTTGGGCAAATAGTGTCATCAAATGATGGAGTCATTTGCTGGTGGAACCCTTTCACGCGCACACAGGAGCAGTGATGTAGCTTGTAGGAAATGTCAGCACGTTTCAGTTTTTCCTGGCTGGTTAGTCTACGGAATGGCGAAGACAGAGCGGGACAGCAGCCATACGCATGAGATGGTATCAGCAGCAACGAGCCTCATACAGGGTGTTGCTCTCACAGTGAAGAATGAGATCAATCAATCACAGATACTTACTGTGGACAACAGAGAAATAAGGAATAACCATATGGTCTCTAGTTAAAAGTCACTTGTCTGAGTAATCCTGTAATTTTTTAATTATTATAGAAACTGTGACTGAATGCTTGAAGTTTATTCTTTCATGTCTTTGCCAGACTAAGTGGCTTCAAGCAGCTGCATCTGTGCAATCAAAGCTTTGTCTCTGAACTTTTTAACTAGCACAAGGTTTCAGATGGTTTTCACTGTTACTGTTCCAGTAGGACCCTCTGTCCAAACACACAGGAATTCACAGCCCTTACCAGAGAGCTGAGACTCTAATGAAGCAATCAGTGCCTAAAGACAGTAGAGGAAAAGAGTGTGGTGTGTTGATTGGCTGGCTGCCAGGTACCCACCAAGCTGCTCTCTCACTCCCCCTCCCCAACAGCACAGGGGGCAGAAAATAAGATGAAAGAGCTGATGGGTCAAGATAAAGACAGGGAGATTGCTTACCAGTTACTGTCGCAGGCAAAACAGACTCTGCTTTGGGAAGATAATTTACTGCCAATTAAAAATAGAGTTGGATAGTGAGAAACAAAAGCAAACCTAAACCCCACCTTTACCCCCTCCTCCCTTCCCAAGCTCAGCTTTACTCCTTCATTCCCAACTTTTACCTCCTCCCCTCAAGTGGGGCAGGAGGACGGGGAATGGGGGCTGCTGTCAGCCCATAGCAGCACCTCTCTGCCCCTCCTTCCTGCCCACGCTGTTCCCCTGCTCCAGCGTGGGGCCCTCCCATGGGAGACAGTCCTTCATTAACTGCTCCAGCGTGAGTCCTCCTCACAAGGTTCAGTCCTTCAGGAACAGACTGCTCCAGCGCAAGTCCCCCACAGCCGCAGTTCCTGCCAGAAAACCTACTTGTGTGTGGGCTCCTCTTCACAGGCTGCAGCTCCTGCCAGGAGCCTCCTCCAGAAGCGTGGGCTCTCCACGGGCTGCAGGGTGGGTATCTGCTCCACGGGCTGCAGGGGCACAGCCTGCCTCACCATGGGCTTCACCACAGGCTGCAGGGGAATCTCTGCTCCGGTGCCTGGAGCACCTCCTTCTCCTCCTTCACTGACCTTGGTGTCTGCAAGGCTGTTTCTCTCACATATTCTCACTCCTCTCTCTCACAGATGCTGTGCAGCATTTTTTTACCCCTTCTTAAATATGTTGTCAGAGAGGTGCCGGCAGCTTTGCTGATGGGCTCAGCTTTGGCCAGCGGTGAGTCCATCTTGAAGCCGGCTGGAGCTGGCTCTGTCCGAAATGGGGGCAGCTCCTGGCATCTTCTCACAAAGGTCACCCCTGCAGCTCCACTGCTACCTAAACCTTACCACATAAACCAACATAAAGGGATACCTCCAAAGTACTTAGTTTTTGGAGGGATCATCTACATCTTTTGGGAAAGCACAACTCCTTGTCTCCTGTTACTTCCATGACATCATTAAGAGTTGGTTCATGTCTCAGGTGGGTATCACGGGAAAAGTGGGGAGAGCTGAGGGAATAGGAGCATGTGCTTTTTAGGTCTGTTGAGGGAGTAAGATTACACCTTCAAGAGCAATGTGGAAGAGAGAAATTTAAGAGAGGAATACAGAGATAAGACATTTCCAAGGTGTGCCTTGTTGCAGGAAAGCTGATGTCAAGGCACATAATCAGAGCAGAGGAGGAGGGACCTCTTAAGATTGAGCCTGACCTTCTTGGACAAGAGAAACAAGGAAACAGACATGAGGGAGACACGAGATGGAAAAATAAAAATGCCATTCAAAAGCTTACTGTTTAGACTCTGCTAAAAAGTCATGAGGGATTGCCATAATGGGATGTCTCTGGAAGATGAGAATTTGTGGCCATGTAGATAAAATGAAGAGTGTTCGTCTTAAAAAAATAATCAAGAAGGAAGAATTGAAACCATTTGGATCAAACTTACATCTTAAGATGAGAAAAAAAGTAGGACTAGCCATAGTACAGGTGGTGGTGTTGGCATCAAGCACAGAAGAAGTAGAGGAAAAGAATTGTTCATGGAAGGAAAATCTGGAACTTGGTTTAAACTGGCTGTGAGGTTTGTTAGTCCAAAGGTCTGTTAGTCTGTGAGAAAACACAAGACAGATTAGACTGAAGAAGATGGACCAGGAATATTTTACTCAGTTTCATCTGCAAAGTCAGAGGTTCAGTCTACTAGAGGTTCCTGGAGGGAAGTAAAACTGTGAAGACAAGGAGATGACACAAGCGTAACCAAAGACAGAGTGAAGTATTGCCCTGGCTGCTCGTGGGTGGCTGTGCTGGGTGTGCATGGTTCGACCTGTCTGCTCTAGAGAGATTTTGCAGGGATGTCAAGCTGCAGTTTTACTTGGAAGTTGAGTGTCTTAGACCTGGAATCACTGAGAGTTATTAAATAAAACCCTCAGACCAAGGGTACTTTGAATAGGGGGAGGTGCCAGAGAGCACAAATTGCATAACCAGCTTCCATTCTGCTGAAAATAGGATCTGGCAGGTCATTCCAATGGTTTTGGCTCAAAATGAACCCCAATCAGTCAGTTGTCAGCATAGTGCCTCCTTTTAATTACCTGGACTAAAATTACAGTTAGTTTGCAAACACTTGAACTCAGAATAATTAAGTCTGTTAGACATACTGTGGTAAAAGCAGCTAAAAAGGCTCACCGTTCAGGCAAATTGAGTCCCTCAGCTTTTGGCTTGCCCAGCTGAGCAATCAGAGAGGAAGCGCATGTCTGGCACAGATGCCAAAGTACTGTAGGATAGAGTTTTTACTGGATTTTTATCCCCTGGTTGCTGCATGACTTTTTTTATTGTTGATATAATGTAAAAAAGAGAGAAAAAGTAACTTGAGAGCGTCATATGCATGGCAGACACACCTAAGTCTACATAATATTCAGCTCAATACTGCAGAAATGTATTGCTGAAGGAATGGACAAAAT
Organism: Anhinga rufa; assembly: GCA_013400875.1. Classification (NCBI taxonomy): domain Eukaryota; kingdom Metazoa; phylum Chordata; class Aves; order Suliformes; family Anhingidae; genus Anhinga; species Anhinga rufa. The sequence goes on along the minus strand of VZTV01095998.1, from coordinate 15,514 downwards.
CCATATGCTGCAAAAATGCTTATGAGGAGAGACAAACAAATATAGCAGCTTTGTTGTGGAAATACAAATAGGTCAGTTATGCATGAACCCTGCTACGCATGGACTGATGCATGCCAGAAGACATGCCAGGGATGGGAAACAAAGCTATGGGGGAAAGTCTCTGTAGCAGGACAGTAGGCTGTGAGGAGGGCAGAGAACAGCTGGGGTCTTCCTGGCATCGAAGAGGGAAATAAAGTAGGCGAAAATCAGACCAACTATGTGGTGTCATAGCAGAAGTAGTGGAAGAGCAAAGGGGAGATCAGGGTGGCTGGAGAGTCAGGTTGGGACGAGGTGCTGGGCAGCGGGCAGGCCGTGGTACCAGGTGGCTCTGGGCACATACACAGTTGGGAGGCATCTCCCTCCTCACAGAGCCCTAAGAGTCAGCACATCTCAGGTGGGTGAAGTGCTGTTGAGGCGGTTGAAAGAAACGTCCTGGCCGCTTACATTGCAGATACTTATGCTCCACTCCCTCAGCATTTCTGAATGTTTTCTTGCTTTCTTCCTGCCCCGTCTTCCCATGGCAGACTGCTTGGCTAGTGTTGGTTCATCCTTATAGCCTGTCCCTTGTAAATGTCTTTAAAACGTACACCAGTTTGTAAACACAGGCATAGACTCCCACCCACAGATTATTGGGCTTGCTGGTGTCCAGCTGGGGAAATGTTGTTCACAGCAAGATGCCTGCAAGACCAGCCTAGAAAAGTGCCCCGGCTCCTTGTGGCACCCCCAGATCTGAAAAGCTGCTGCCTCTGGAGTGAAATCCGGCACTAGTACACCCATGCCAATGTATATCCACCAGCAGGTGAGACAGTGCCAGTGGGTCATGCTCAGGACTGGCGTGGAGAGTGCTCTCTTCCAAGCAACGGAGCCACCTCTTCACCTCTCATTTCCAGCCCAGGCACAGACCTGGGCCAACCTGCCCTGCACCTGGAATCTGATAGCATCTCTGCATAAAACCGGATGACTCTTGAGTCTGAATGACAAGCCTTTGCCTAAGTCTTCTTGCTCTTCTCTGGCTGGAAACTCATCCTTTCCTTCCAGACTTGTACACAGATCAGTCATCTCAGTGCCATGAGTGTACTTCCCAGGGAAAAGGGGTTGGGGTGCAAATTGAAAACTTGCAAATCCTTCGCTCCTAAGGGATTTGAATATGCATTAACAGGACCAAATAGGAAGGTACACAACCTTTGCAGAGCACCTCAAAATTACACTGTATAATCACTCTGCATTGCATCTCTGCCCTGCCTGCTGTGGACATGTTAAAGTAATCTGGGATGTAATATAGGCATCATTGTTTAGGGTAATCTCACAACACATTAATCAAGTAGTGGGTTCCTTTGGGAGGGAAGAGCTAGTTTCACCATTTTATTTGCAACATATGAATGTAAATACAGATCCAGGTCTAGCCAGTGCAGTCAAACTCTGTTGAGCTGCAGGCTGGAAGAGTATAAAATGTACACTGTGTACAGGCAGTGAAACCCCAGATAATGTCTATTCTTCTCGTATCTCAAGTGAACACAGGACTACTAAAGAATATAGACTGTTTTAACCTCCTGTAGTAAAGTGAAATCACTTAAATATATCTGAATGTTCCCATTATGCCCATTTCATAGAGGAAAGGTTTAAGTGGTTGCCAGATGTTATACCCTCCTGAGTTTCCAGACTTGGGGTTTTTTTGGTGCTGTATATTCTTTCCCCTTTCTGCCATCCATCGGTCTGTACTGAAAGCTACACTGGTGGTTTGACCGTTGTAAGCTTGCGAGCCCCTGGCACTACGCTTGCAGTTCCCTGGGGTACCAAGGTAAACCCACAGCCCTGGAAACCCTGTGGGATCTGTCCTGATGGGCAGCCAGGAGGGGAAGACAGTAAAAAAACCAAAAACAACTCTTCGGAAAGGCTTTACAGCTCTTTACGTTGCTCTTCCATGAAGAAAATTCACATGTTGTGGTCTGCTAGGCTTTATGTGTGAATAACTGATGCTGCTAGATTTACACAACTACTTTTTAGCGCTGCTTCTGTGTTAAAACAGGCCTCTACAGTGCCTTTTTATGTGGAAATCTTGTAGCTGGGTGTGGTGGGGAAGCCGTTCAGTGACTCATACTGCAGGGAATTCCCTGATGAATTAGAGTATTTTTACTTCTGGGCTTGTGCGCAGTTTCCTTTAAGGCTGGAGCAAGCGGCTGATAAGAGCAAACTACAAAGGCCCATTCACCGTTCAGCTGCCGCATGTTAAAACGGGGTGTTTATGCTTTGCAAAGCTGAAAATCCACCCCACATAACGCAGTAGGTTCGCAGTATTTTTGTCATTAGTAATCCCAGGTGCTCCGAGTGTCACAGAGCCAAAAAAAA
>VZTV01095998.1:0-12003 GCA_013400875.1 Anhinga rufa | reverse complement strand
TTTTTTTAATATAAATTTCAGCTGAACTGTATAAACCTGCAAAACATGTTTACTGTAAGAGGTTGACGTAGTGGTCTAAGGTTTCCCTCCTGGAGCTGGTCCCAGTCCGTGGGCGTTGAGATTTCCCTCTTGGTTCACCAGACGTAATATGAGGAATTGTCTTTTTTTTTTTCTTTTTTTTTTTGTCTCTGCTTCATAACAACTTTTCCTCCATGTGTTTTTGTTAAATGAAATGTCACTAGCTGTTAATGAGTTGTCTGTTCCCTACTTCTTCCCTCTCTTCCCGTTCCCCTCAGTTGCTGAGCTGCGACGGTCTGAACAGTCTTGAGGGAATTTCTTGGAGCGAAACCCGTATTGTTCTTATTAGTGTCCAAAGATGAGCCATGGCTCTGGGTTTTTATTTTCCTAATAGTTTAGATTACAGCATTTAAAATATTCCTGAACAAACCCTCTTTGTCATCATAAAAATTTCAAAAGCGCGTAAAGGCAGTGCTGCGTGAAGTAATTGAAAGATTAGCTAGAGATGGAGTCGTTTTGAATTTTACTGAAGTATCGGCAGGAAATAAAAAACAGAAACCTGAATCAGATCATTCGTCTTGCAAAGCAGAAATTAAACGTAGCAAAAAAACCTGAACTTCTGGTAATCCATTTACAGAGGCAAATTGAACACATTGACTACTAGTCTGGCCAACTAGATTTTTTAAAAAATAACACCAACAAACCCCTTACAAAGCTGAAGTTCCTAGGCTTTGCAAAATGAGTGTTAGTGTGGGTGTTGTGTTAGTTTTACAACTGATTGAATTAATTGGGGGGCTGGGGGGCAGGGAAGGCAGGGCTATGGGGCGCTTTGTGGCGAAGGGGCAGGAGATAGAGGAGGCTGCTCCCAGACATGGCATGTGTACCGGCTTGCCGAATTTCGGTCAGGTTTTTTCTACTGACAGCTCAGGGGAAGCATCTGTTGGATAAATTGTGAAGCGATCGCCAGTCCTCCCAAGAAGTCTGCTTCAATTCTGGCGCTCGCAAAAGGCATCGTTAAGGAGACTTGAGCATGGTCTGGCTGCTCTTTCTCTCCCCGCAGCCGAACGTGGCAGTACCAATTAAAGGGATTCCTTTTCCAGCGTCACAGTTTAAAATGTAGGAAGAAACTAAGGGTAGGTAGATCTGCTAATTGTTTCCTACAGATCTGCCAAATCCACTGTGCTATTTGTGCTGCAGCTTTCACATTGCACTTCTTTCCATACGTTAAAAAGAAAGGGTTTTTGGACGTTAAAACAATCGCCAGGGCTAGTCCCTCAGCAGCATTCCTTTCACAGTAGGACAGCTGTACACAAAAATATTATTTACAGACATTTGTAATAAATCAGACAGTTCTAAATGCGTCACCTCCATCCTGGCCATGAAAGCGAAGAGAGAAGAAAAAGTGCATTCACTCTTTTACCTTGCTGAGAGCTGTTTTTCTAAGGCAGGCCCATGTCTATGTGATGAAGTTCAAAATAGCTAATATTTGCATTTGCATGCCCCGATGCTGCAATAAATATACAAAAGAGATGACATAAAGTCTCATTTTCCCTTTCATTCCGGTGACATCTGACAACAGTGGGACTCCTGAAGCTGCATGTGTCCCCACTGCCCAACTTGGACAGCAGTCTGCTTGTGGCCTTTCATACACGCTTGTGTTTTTCTAGGCCTGCAGAATGGAAACCTTACGTTTTGTATTATTTTTCTGATTTCTTTGCTGCTGAGTTTTGAGGCCACAAGGAAGAAAAAAAAAAAACAACCTGTTATTGCCCAGTCACTTCTGTATCAGTGAGGTGCAGCAAAAATGACCAGACAAGACCAATTTCTTCCAAAAGGCAGGTCCCCAGGAAAAGTGATAGCGGTGGCTTAAATCTGTGTTTGCTTGAAAACAGAAATACAGTAAATTAGGAGGACCTAATGCACCACTAGAAGCAGCTCCAGAAAACTGTAGGTGGGACCACTGTAGCTGAGCTAAACCAACTTTAAAGTGGAGTCAAAAGGTATGTTTCCCAGCCTATGGCCTTGCCGTGATCCAAGCAGCAGAATTATGACAAGCCAGACTAGGAATATATTAAAATTAAATACTGCATGGCTGAGAAGCTTCCTTAATACTACTTCTTTTCTTTTGTTTTGTTTAATATTAATGTTGAATATGACTTAGTGTATAGGTGGTGATCAAAAGGCCTCATAGGTAGCAGTATTTTTTTCTGAAAGTTTGCAAAACTAAGGTGCGGGACAGTTGCATATTTTGTCCAAACTAGTGGCAGAATAAACTCCTGGCGGCTTTCCTCCATCGCCGTATCGTGCACTCTGGATTGTGGTTCCCCTTTTCAAAAAAGCTAGGTGAACTCCCATCGCGGGTTACCCAGATGGCCTCCTGGGCAATGCTTGGCCAATGCATTTTGAAAGCTGGTTTTCGTATATGCAGTGCCCTTTCAAAGAGATTTTTTTTGCAAAAGTCATTCTTTTGTAGGCTTGGGAGAGGAAAAAAGGATGGAACTAGATATCTTTTTCTTTTGTCTTTTAGATGGTCACCATGTGTGGGAAATGGAAGCCAAAACCGACAAAGAAATGTGCAAGCCAGTAAGTCTGCCTTAAATATTTTAACATCAAGATGAAAAATATATATTGCCTTCTCCAGCACTGTTACTAAAGAGGGATTTCCAAGGCTTTGGCACTGTGTCTCCCCACTGAAACAGAACAAGTACTTAGGCTTCCCCTCCTGGAAATCTTTCTTTAATGGGAACATGGGGTAAAAAGCCTTCATTGGAAGCTATCCTGAAAGTAGGAGAGACCATTTGGAAAATATTTTTTCATTGTCCGGGATGGGCCAGCCCTGTCTGCTCATCTTCTGTCTTGCTGGGTCAGTTCTTCCCTCTGCTCCCAAAGCAATTTCTGATCATTTTCCTTGGCTTTTGTCTGCCGTGGCAGAAGAAATGTGAGTCCTCTCACAGGAGATCAGCCTCATGGTTGAAGAAGCGTGGCTCCCTCAGCCATGACTGTAAGTGGGAAATATGGCCACTATTCCGCCTCTGCAGGAGCATGCAACAGTTTGTTAGCTGTAAACTTGCTGGAGACATGCAGGCAAACAATTTAAAGACCTCAGCTGAATGCAGGCCAAATGCTAAGACAAGCGTTCCCTTTTATTCTTTCAAAAAGTGCCAAGGGAGGTTTTGATGGTCATAGCAGATTTCGGTGTGCATTTGTAAGCTGATGCCCTAGCAGCTAAGTAATTCCTTAGTCCCATGCTGGAGCATTTGGTTTCTGACAGTGGAAGACCATCTGCATGCTCTTCAGCCCTTCTTCCTCTAGTGCTAGATGTTCTTGCAAGATCTCCCATCGACAGAAACTAGCATGCTTAAAACTTCCTGAGTCGTTATATGAAAAAGCATTTCCCTGTGGAAAATGGAAATATTTGAATAATCATATGCCTGTCCTAGTTATCCTTTCAAAGGAAGTTGTGTTAGGGTGAGAGATACTCGGGATGGCCTACCAGCCAAGCGGTTGTGCTTTCTCCTGCTGAGTTAGAGACCACGATTTGACTGTGGTCCCAGATTCTTGTCAGAGGCAGGAGGGATAGAGCCTTGTCCATATGCGGTATCATATTTGCTGTCCAAAGGGAGGAAGTGAAGGCTAGTGATTTTGTAAAGACCTGACCAAAATAAAATCTTATTTCCCTACTTCTGGAGTCCTTGGCACAGAGGACACTGTGTGTGGTGGGAGGCCATCCCTGCCCGTGAAGCCCACTAGTTCCCCTACAGAGTATGTGTTCCTCCTTGTGAGCCTGGGCACCTCCTTCTGAGGGTTAACATGTGAATGCTCTTGTACAGCTCAGCTGCCTTAGTCATGCCTTGACTTTCTGATTTGCTGCTTTTGCAGAATTCATTGGTCGTTGAAATACCACCTTTCCGCAATCAGAGAATTACCAGCCCTGTTCAGGTCAACTTCTACGTCTGCAACGGAAAGAGAAAGAGGAGCCAGTACCAGCTTTTCACCTATCTTCCTGCTAATGGTAACAAAATAGTTCCTTAATCTCTACTAGTAAAAATGAGAGATGATGATGATCGCTTAGAAAGATATATGGCTCTGATAATTCTTTAGTAGCCCGAATGATTTGGAGGTATACCTGGTGCCATAAAATGAGAGTGAGAATCAAACCATGAGAGCTGTCTTTCTCTCTGCTGCCCACACAAGAGACCTTCTCTGCAGATTATTTTCTTCTGCATTGGTGTCAGAGACCTGTTGGAACAAGGACTTTTTCTGCTTTTGGGAGATGAAGAGCCCCAGTACAAACTCACTTGTGTAGCCACAAATTGTGAATGCCCTGAGCTCTCTGCTAAGTTGCTGTCAACCCTCAGTTTGACTTTGTGGCCCCAGAGGGTACATTGCATTTCAGTATTGAAATTACAATGCACCACAGCATTGTAAGTGTGCTGGGCTCTGAGCTGGAGGTGGCGTGGGGATTCTCCTTCCAGTCATCCTGCACCTCGCTGTCTCACATGGGGTGAAAATAGTGCTCCAGGCTGATGCCACTCATGGGTAGCAATGAAAAGCGCAATGCAGATGGAGATGAGAGTGTGCCATACAAAATGCTTCATGTATAGGAATTGTTCAGAAACACATGTGCCAATTAATTTTGGAAGCTTATATTGGTGGCTGTGAAGTGACAATAAAGTACTCAGGCTAGCTGAATTCCAAGCAGGCTTTATGAAGATTTTAATAGCAATTAAATTTAGAAAATTTTTTTATTTATTTGAAATGTCTCTTTTTCTGAGAACACGTGTTTTGGGAAAGTAGGAAAAAAGGGTGGTTGTTTTGTTGTTATTTTGGAAGGAAGGGGAATTAGAAAAATGGTCAGATTCATGCTTTTTTGTAGACTTCCCAAGTGAAAATAGTCCTTCTGAGGGAAATTCCCACAAAGCAATACTTGATTCATGGCACATGACTTGAAGAGACCTGCCAACTTTTTGCAGGTGAAATCCCATAAAATACTCATTTGGAATTTCACCTAGTTAGCTTGCATGCACTCCAGACTTTTATCAGGACTTTAATTTAAAATAAAAATAGAGGAAACCTGACATGGGCAACTGACTGCTTATTGCATATGCGCTGTGTAGCTATGCTTCACTGAATCAGCCTACTTATGCAAACTTCATCCCCAGTGGGTATGTCTGTGTGTATTTAAAGACTGTTCGTCTCTTAAATTGGAAAGAAAAAGAGTTGTTATTCTCTTGCACAACACTTTTCAGCAACAAAAATCTGTTGGTACAGGGCAACAGGTATTGCCTTGCCACCCAAGTTACCCTCATAAGTATTTCAAATACAGGCATGTTGTTAACTGCTGTTTATTAAGCAGTGTCTTTCCTCTCCAGCCTTTACGTAGGCCATTCTTTACCATTTTATTCTTAACCATGGGAATAGTATTCACTGCTGCAAAGTTGGTTCATGCTGCCGCTCTGAGTTTGAAACGTTTGATGTTTCATTTGATGTGAAGTGATGGGAATAGCTACCTAGTGACAGGCAACAGAGAACCAGCCTAGGCTTTATTCTGCAAAGACATCTTTAATTATGGTAATAGTTGAAAACATCGGGAATCTTGTTTAGTCTGCTCTACTGATTTAAATTCCTGTGAAATCTTTTTGTTTCAGTGTAGGGGAACCTAAAAGAAAAAATATAACACCAGAGGAGGGGAAAGGGAAGCGGGTATTGAAGAGTGAATATGCCTTCCCCCCATTCCTGTTTGGTTCTCCACTCACATCCTCTTAATATAGAATCATAGAATCACAGGATGGTTTGGGTTGGAAGGGACCTTTAGAGGCCATCTAGTCCAACCCCCCTGCAGTGAACAGGGACATCCCCAACTAGAGCAGGTTGCTCAGAGCCCCGGCCAACCTGACCTTGAGTGTTTCCAGGGATGGGGCATCGACCACCTCTCTGGGCAACCTGGGCCAGTGTCTCACCACCCTTAGTGTAAAAAATGTCTTCCTTATATATACATGTATATATAGATATATATATAGGTAATTGCAAAACATCTTATGTTCTGTGCAGACTCTCTCATAACAGTGGTAAGAGCGAATGTGCTTCTGTAATCACCAGAATTAATAGCAAAGTATGTTTTTATTATGCCTCTGTTGTAGTTGTAAGGTTTTGCCCTTATGTTGCTGGTGGTTGTTTCCATCGTGCCTTTCAAAGGTGGATATGATCACCTTGACTACATATTCAGAAACAATGCACAATGACTGAATCAGTCATGTACGCTGCTGTATTTCTAGGAGTCATTTTAGGATGTTCTGCTTTATTTGATTTTAGTCACAACATTCTTTTAATATTTCAAGACATTGTAGAAAACCAAAGTTTAGCTCATGAATTAAAAACCAGTTGAGTCAACAACCACTATGTGACCAGTATAAAAAAATGTAAAGGAGATAAGCATTATTTTGGTCTGGGTAACACTTTGTCTCTTGTTTAAACAAATCCCACCGACATAGAAGGTGTAGGTTTTTGACAAACAAATGTCAGAGTGATCATCAAGTGTAAGATGTGGTTTTACACAAATCAGATGGTATCCTGTAAGCTGCTGCTTCTGTGCTTTAGGACTAGTCAGAATGCTAACATCTCAGTGCCTACCATAATTTTGCAGGTATTTCTGCATGAGGGATCTTTTAAAAGCTGCATGACATGCATTAGACATATATTTTACAGCTCAACTGGACTGTGCCAAAGCAAAATACTAGACTGTATATGGACTAAAGCTAAATATTGTGTGAGCCCGCCAGCCATGCTCTTGGGGTGGGTGTGGGCACACACAGACAGTGCAACCAGCGGGAGAGCCATGGGCTTGCTGTGCGGCTCCCACCCTGACCACAGAGCAATAGGTTTTTTTTTTTCCTGTAGCTCCTGTTTCTCCTCATTCCCTAGGGGAAAACAGCCAGTGGATCCAGGGACACGTGGCCTCACTCATCCCATCTCCCGTGGATGGTCCTATAGCATCTCCATGGAGTACAGCTCTGTGACATGCAGCCAGCACAAGCTGCCCTCTCCAGCAGAGTGTTACGGTTTCACCACCATAAGGCTTCTCCCGAGCTGCAGAGATATAGCAGGATTGTACTTTTCCTCTGTGTTAGCTCAAGTGTTTTGCAGAGCAGGGACTTACTTGATGAAGACAAGTTCCTGCCTCAGAAAGAAAAAAAGTGCTGTAAAAATGAAAGTCTTAACTGCTCTGTAAATGAAAAGTTGAAATAACAAAACAAAACAGAAAGTAAAGGCTTCACAAATGACAGCCAAGGTCTGGAAAACAGGCTTGCTTAAGTCTTTGGCTTGGGACAGACCGTAAACCTAAGTATTCATAATCCACTTTTAATTGAAATTTTTGTTTACTCTTCTGCTGAATTTGAGCAATCCCTGAATCCTGTATTAGCCTGTATTGTACAGAAATGACTGTAATGTCATTTTTTTTTAGTATTGCTTCATTATTGTGCATCACTGAGCAATTGCATATCGGTTTTGTCCTGGAGCCTGCAGGCTGTAGGCTCTTGAGTCTCCTCCCCAGACATGCCTGGCACAGAAATATAAGTAGTTTCCATACCATTCTGGCACAGGTGAATTCCCACAGCTCATGTGGTAAGTACTAATACATTTTGCATTTCTACATCCCATCAGAATGTGGGGAGGAAGGCGCAGGGCCGAACGCTGCAAACATGGGGTCTGAGCAAAGCACAATGAGCAGATGCTTGGATATTCGGCTTTTAAAGATCCTCCGCTGCGACAGCGCTGTGCAGGCATGCTCTGCAGATCTGTTACGTGCAGTAGAACATTTCGGAAAACCATCGGTGAACCCTGCATTTGTGAACCCTACCCTCTAAAAAAATGCTTGGTTTTAATTTCTGTTTATGACTGCGTACCATTTTGCTTCTATGAATTTATTATACCATTGGCCCATATATGCATTTCAAACAGGAGGAAGAGTCTTCTGAAATCACTAGACATAAGCAGTAGCATATGAGGTATAAACTAATCTGGAGAGGCTGAAGAAGCACACAAGCAATCAGACATGTATGCTGTGGTTCCAAATCCTGTGCTTTCATCTGCTAAGAAAGCTGAAGTTCTCCAGCTCAGAAGACTTTAAACAACACACTGAATGATAAGGGTTAGATTTCTGTTTATTCAGATTTCTTTTAAGTAGGTACATCAAAATAGCAGAAACGTGTTCAAGAACTTACTTTTTGCAGATCGGCGCAAATGATCTCTATGATTTCTGTTATCTAATGAATATTGATATCAAGAACAGTGAACATAGAAGAGTATTTCTTTGAATTTTATTTAGACAAGTAGTGATATTTGACTCAGCAAAGACAGGCTAGTTTGTCTAGGAAATATTTAATAAGATGGAAAAAGGAAAGTTGATGTGTTTCGTTTACTGGAATGAAAAGTATGCTTTTGCAAAGAGTTGATGATGAAGTATTTCCGGTTTCTGTTTCTGTCAGGCTTCTTAATTGTCAAAGCATTATTAAAAAATCGTTTCACTACTTCTAGTATTTATTAAAATGGTGTTGATAATGCTGGGCAACTTTTATTTTGAGACACCTTTCGCCACCCGTAGGGCCATATTTCCAAGTGCACAGCCTTCTCTTGTAGAGCCAGCTTTTCTGCAGTTTCTTTGCCTCCCTGCAGGCACCTGCACAAGCCCCCAGGGTGCTGAGCTCCTCTGAAAACCTGGCCATGTAGACAAGTGACTTGGTGGGGACGGAGGTCCTTTGAATCTCAGGGTACGGAGCTGTGCTAAGAGCCTGCCTGTGGTGACTAGATGTGCCTTAGTATTGTTAACAGCTGGGCGGCATGAAAGGTGGGCCCGTGTGAACCTCATGAAGTTCAGCAAGGCCAAGTGCAAGGTCCTGCACATGGGTCAGGCCAGTCCCAAGCGCAGATACAGGCTGAGCAGAGAATGGATTGAGAACAGCCCTGAGGAGAGAGACTTGGGGGTGTTGGTTGATGAGAAGCTCAACATGACCCAGGAATGTGCACTTGCAATCCAGAAAGCCAACCGTATCCTGGGCTGCATCAAAAGAAGCACGACCAGCAGGTTGAGGGAAGTGATTCTCCCCTTCTACTCTGCTCTCCTGAGCCCTCACCTGGAGTATTGTGTCCAGATCTGGGGCCCCCAACATAAGAAGGACATGGACCTCTTGGAGCAAGTCCAGAGGAGGGCCATGAAGAGGACCAGGGGGCTAGAGCACCTCTCCTGTGAAGACAGGCTGAGAGAGTTGGGGTTGTTCAGCCTGGAGAAGAGAAGGCTCCAGGGAAACCTTATAGCAGCCTTCCAGTACCTGAACTGGGGACTTTTTACAAGGACATGTAGTGATAGGACAAGGGGTAATGGCTTTAAACTGAAAGAGGGTAGATTTAGATTAAACATAAGGAAGAAATTCTTCGCTTTGAGGGTGGTGAGGCACTGGAACAGGTTGCCCAGAGAAGTTGTGGATGCCCCATCCCTGGAAGTGTTCAAGGCCAGGCTGGATGGGGCTTTGAGCAACCTGGTCTAGTGGAAGGTGTCCCTGCCCATGCCAGGAGGGTTGGAACTAGGTGATCTTTAAGGTCCCTTCCAACCCAAACCATTCTGTGATTCTGTTTCTATGAAAGTGAAGCTCTTGGTGTGCTTCTGAAAAGGGTGAGTGGTGCCCACTGTGCATTTCTGTCAGCATCCTCCTAACTTCCTGCCTCTGCTCTAAAATTATCTCCTGCCTGCCCTAAGGATGAGTACAATCAGCAGTTTTCTAGTGATTGTGCTGAGCAGCCACGCCTCTGTTTCATCTCGTCTCTTCCACCCACAGCTTACTTTTTAAATAAAAAGGCGACATCAGCCACCTTAGCAGAAAACAATAAAATGAGGATTCAAAGCATTGCCACTTTAATGTGACACACAGCACAGCTTTTGCTGATCATCTCCTGACACCTCTCACCTCTTGAGTATTTGTTGAATTTTCATGCTCGAGGCTGGCAAAATTATTAGCCTAGCTATGTCTGCAAAATAGTGGGGGCGTTGGGGAGGCAGGACCAAATTCAGTGCCTGGGTTGTGAAAGCATCCTAACCTGCGGCATATGCAACATGACTGTGGCAGTGCCACGGCAGGCAGTGCCTCGGCGGCACCTTGCAGCTGGCCTGGGGAAGGGGCATGGAGGTGAATAGGAGTGTGTTACTGCCTTAGCTCAGTGCCGTGTTCCTGGGGCCGTGTGTGAGGGGACCGAGCATGGCCAAGCCAGGCCTGAAGCCTCGGACCTGCTGGAAGTGTTTCCATCCAGCCCAGGGAGCAGCCAGGCCACCACAAAGCTTGCAGGGATCAGGCCAGGGCAACAGGAGGGATGGGGGGGAAGGTTGGCCCCGGGGTGGTTTTTTTATTGTAGGTGAAAATATGAATCACAGTTGCTCATTTTTACGCCATGGGCTGTTACAGTTTATTTCATTTTGGCTAGGTGGCTGATTGTTAGTTTTGACATTTAACAGAGTACCAAAAAGCAGGGGAGACTTGTCGGAGTCCTGTTTCCAGGACTCTTAAAGGATCCTCTTAAAAGATCTTAAAGGATCACAAGATTCATCATTGCTGGGCACATCAGCCCCTCCGCTCCCTTTCAGCAGTCGCGTGAGGTCTGCGGCCAAGCAGAGGAGACACGCATTGCACCCATCAGCATTATGCCCTCGGGTACTTTTGCTCCCAGTTGTTGGGTCCCCGCTAGCTCTGCCCACACTTCCTCTAGGTGACATCTCCTTTTGGCCGTCAGATGGAGCCTAGCCTAGCCTAGCCAGCCATATCTGACCTGCAAATGCAGTCATCTTGAACTTCAGAGGTAAAACTCGGCCTCACTGTGCCATGCTCCATCTTCATCTGGAAGGCCAAGGAGGAGCATTACCTGTGTGATGTCCCTGCAACACGCGGGGTGGACGAGCACTATATAGAAGCTGCTGGCTGTGTCTGACCGGCAGGCTCCATTGCAGCAGCAATGATGACCCACAATAGTTAATTTCCAGTGCATAAAGATGTCTTTTGGCAGTACCTCCCTTTTGAAATACTCCCCTTCAGATGACAAAACCCAGACAGTAGTTTCAGTCACCAAACCCCTCTGCATGAGCATTTTGAGGACTCCTTCCCTTACTTCCCAGTAATTTCATATGCATATGTTAGCAAGCGTGGGGCTTTAGGATCTTCCAATTAGCTTAAAAGCCAAAAGGTAAAACTTGTGTGAGGGAGAACGGGGTTTAGAATTACATGGGCTAGATTACAGGAGGTGCTTATTTTTGTTCTCCTCAAGTGGCTGATCATCATAATGAATCTAGCCCAGTGATTGATCCTAAAGGGGATGTGGTGGTGGTGGCTGCTGAAGGTGAAATGCACAGGCAAGGATGTGTTTTGCTGGCTGTGGGAGGGACTGCATCCATCTCTGAAGAAAAAAGACTATGTCAGAGCCAAGATGGCTGAGGTCAGCTGGGTCCAAACTCCTCTCTGGAAAGGGCAGATCTGGGGGTAGGACTGGCACAGTCAGGATGCCCTCCTGGCAGCCTGTCCCTGCAGAGTGGCCCATAAGACTGCCAGGGATGAGGAGCATCAGGCTGTCCCCACGCTGCTGCCTTGCAGGACCCCTGCCCACAGTCCCTGCTTTTCTATTCTCCGCTTGTTGGGAGAGCAGGAGTAACATCAGCGCTGGCAGTGTAATGTTGTGCCGCATTGTCAAAAAAGACCTCACCCAGTGAATTTTAACGTCTGACAGAAATGACATAGAAAGCCTTGGCCAGTGCAGCCTGGGTCTTGTGCACAGTTAAACCTCCAGCTCAAGGCAGCGGTGGAGTTGGGTGCTGCACCATGCGAGCAGCAGTAGAGCAGCCCAAGCAGGCATACCACAGGACTTGATTTATCATTTTCAACATTGTAGGATTTAATAAGGTGTTGTAGGATTTAATAAGATGTTATGATGACCTTATACTAACGAACAAGG
>VZTV01095984.1:0-20826 GCA_013400875.1 Anhinga rufa | reverse complement strand
TCCATACCATATAATATCATGCTTAGCAGATAAAGCTGGAGGAAGAAGGAGGTAGTGGGGGATGTTCAGAGTGATGGTGTTTGTCTTGCCAAGTAACCATTACACCTGATAAAGCTGTGCTTTCCTGGAGGTGGTTGAACACATGCTTGCTGATGAGAAGTAGTGAATGAATTCCTTGTTTTGCTTTGCTTGTGTGTGTGGCTTTTGCTTTACCTATTAAACTGTCTTTATCTCGAACCATGAGTTTTCTCGCTTTTACTCCTCCAGTTCTCTCTCCCATCCCATTGGAGGGGAGTGAGCAAGCGGCTGTGTGGTGCTTGGTTGCCAGCTGGGGGTAAACCACGACAAGCATGTAAGGAAGAAGAACTACTGACTACAGTTCTAGGTATATTCTATCTTTCATTCATTCACAACCAGAGGTAGCACTGGCTTTTCAGCCAAATGGCATGTATTCTTTATTTATACAGAAAAACACCTCCTTATGGTAACAATTTGTAGGCAGGTGTATAGGATAATTTCATTGATCTCTTTTTCTTCATCGTGCCTGAATTTCTGCTATTCAGTGTATATTTTTCAACTCTTCTTTTCAATATAAATGTAGGGTACAAGGAGAGAAAGAATAAATGTGTATATTTTAGATACTGGGGAAGTCACATTATAGATAACAGATATAGATAATAGCTATAAATATTATAGTCATGTTATAGATAACACAGTTCTATCAGAATACAAACCATGGAAAAAATTTTTATTTAAATCATGCAGGAAAAAAAAAGAAATAATATAAAAGACATTCCCAGGAAATGATTCATAAAAAGCCATGCTAATTCTGGTTTGGTTTTGTGCAGTTCCTACAGCAATGACCTCCAGGATTCTAGATTCACTAACTTACTACTGTCCATGATCATAAGTTGAAACAGGTTTTTTTAATGCATGCACTTTTAACTTTAGCTTTTAGTCAGTGGTGAACTAACTTTGATCTAAAGTTTAAATAAATGCACAGTGAAGTCTAAAGCTGAGGCTGTAGAATGTTTAGCATCAAGAAAAATTATTAAAATAGTTGTAAAACATAACTGAGGTTGAGTGCCATGCTAATTAACTTCTCAAGTACTCGCTAAGTACATTGTGTCAAATATGCAACTAAGTTACTGGTACATGGCTTCTACAGTTCTGTTGTCAGTACAGGTTACATCACAGATCAACAAAGCACATTAGAACAACATGGTACATTGTAAAAAATGTGTTAAGAAAAATTAAAAATTACAGTTCTTCAGTTTTTCTAGTCCCTTGTAGTAGCATCCGATTAATTTCCTTACATATCGGTTATCTCCTTTCTTAACTGAGGAGATAGCAGTAAACTCAATCTAAGTGTTTAAATTTCTTCTTGACTGTTCTTAGGCAATTCTCCTATCACTACCTAGAGCCAGTTTCTAGATAGATATAGAATTAAAAAGTCTTTATTCCCATAAATTTTCTGGGAGAGAACAGGCCAGGTTCTCATCAATCCCTCCCCCAGGCTGCTGGCACAATTCCTACAATTGTCTTTTCCATTGTATCTTCATCATATTCAGACTCAAAAGTTGCAGCCCAAAAGATCAAACTTTTGCCATCCCATCCTTTAATGGCTGCTCCTCTTCCTTTTCCTCCAAATATTCTAGAACTATGTGCTGTAAAAAAGAACTTATATGTTTTAATAAAATACAGCTCTATGATCAGTGGTATGCTCTATCATATTATGGAATGTAAATTAAAAAAACCTACATAAAGAGTCAATGGCTCACATGTAGTTGGCTTGTAAATGAAAATTAAAATCTATGTATCACAATGCATTTCAGTACTTGCACATTTAAAAGGCTATGGCTGCACTATCTAGATTTTAACATTTTGTTTCAATTGAAAATGCCCATAAAAGTTATGTTAAGATTTGGAGAGCTAGTAGTAGGAATAGAAGGTATTTTATCATAGTGTCATTAAACTATTAAAAATGCATTCTATGACAGTAAGAGGGACAAGACTTTCTCAGAGTAAGTGTACAAACTCTGATCTGCCCAGGAGAAGGTATGGGCACCAGGGCAGTTGTCTCTTGGACTTGTGCTAAGAAAGAAAAACAGCAGGAAAGCCACCCATGCCAGAACAGTTGCAGTGGCATTCAGTTTTAAAGGTATGAAGGAGTACTCAGCAAACAGATAAAATGAGAGGCACCTCACAAAGTGTGTTTCAAAAGCCTTTCTTCTATTGGCTTTTATAGCATTATAGGAAGTTCTGGGATTTTTTTTTCCCCCATGAATTCTTAAAATATGATGTGTGTATGTGTGTTGGGTCATTCATAAAAGTTGTCCTTAAAGCCACATAACCAGCAAACAGTGTCAGTGGCAAACCATTGCCCAAGTAACTTCTCTGACACTTTTCTTAATGTCATGGAGGAGACTAATGCAGACTAAGGAGCTAAATTCAGTGTACCATAATGTACCACTCTTCAGCCTTTTGCTCACAGTGACAAAGAGCAAAAATTCAGTTCTCAAGCTTAATTGTCGGGAGATCAGGTTAATGAAGATTATATAAATATAAGCAGACAAAACCACTTCTATATGCAAATATATATAGTCCCCAGGTGCACAGCAAATTCACACATTTCTGTAGATCTGCTGTTACCATTTTTCCCTTAGACCTGAATTTTGATTCAGTATTTTAGACACATTTTGAACAGAAAGTATCAAAAACAGGAATATAAAAATAATTACTTTTATTTACATACAAACATTCTTGGTGTTCCTTAAGTTAGGGGGAAACATATCTATTTTAAACTTCGCATTAGTGATTCAAGTTTCAGAAGTCATTAGCTGTAAGCATGCAGAAATAAATATTATTTTTTTTCTAACTAGCTATTAGCTGAAAATTATAAATGAAGGATCTTCTGCCATAGATCTTATTCTTAGAAGTACATATTTCAAACAGGAAGACTTTTACACAATAGTATTCTGTAAGTATTAAAACAACAAAATGACAATGCAGTTGCTGCAGAGTTACTGTCGATGTTTTATGAAGAATGTATGATATGTCGGTGTACCTGTTGCAGTTATCTGCTTACTTTCAAATTAGCTTTTTATAATGACTAAACAGAATATTATTGAACCAAAACAATCCACGGTAAGTAATACTGAAGTATTAGGTTGTTGATAAATGGTTTGGTAGTACCTAGAACATTGTATATGTCAGATATAAAATACCTGTGTATGCTGTGTTGAAAGTAAAAAATGCTTGCCTTTATTGCCTCAGGAATCTGCCTTAGGAAATGAACTACATAAAAAATTATTGGGAAAGAAGGTAGTCACTTTGAAAATGACTCATTTCTGTGGTAAGTTTGTATAAAAAACTGCAAACAAAAAAAGCACATATTCAAATATGTAAGTGGAAAATATACCCTAACTGGATAGCAAAGCCAATTCCATCAAGCTTTCTACATCAAGTAGTATGGAGAATACCAGCAGAATACTGGCACCTGCTGCTGTCTTTCAGTGTGACTTTTGTGCATAGTTTCAGACACACAGAAAAATTAATAATCTTATTGTTTGTAGTTAGTCAGCTGGAGGAGTAGGGAAAGGTGAAGTGTGTTATTGTGTGTTACCATCCCTGCAAGTTACAGTAATGCAAGGCAACAGCACTTAAATATGGACAAAAAGGAATACAATAAATGTGAAGGATTATTGGATTTATGACAGAGCTACTGACTAACACCTGAGGTATGACTACATTATGAAATGTTTGGTTTTAGTAAGTACTTACTCACAAGCCTTAGTCTTACACACAAGTATATACTTTTTTCCACTTCAATGGCTGACTCAACTGTCTTTCTTACAAAGAATAATGTGAATGTGGGTCAAAGGACTGGTCACAAACCAGAACATATGTGCAGATAGCTAATGATAGTGTAGATAGTGCTGAGAATTAATGTAGTTTTATTATTTTGCTTTCTCTCTCTTTTACACATGGCTAAAATTAAATTCAAAGCCATCAGAATAAACTGTGAGATATAGTGTCTCTTTGCAAATTAAAATGTGATTCTTTTAATAATATAATTAACAAGTCTTCTATACTGGGTAACGTTACAGTATCCTTATCAAGTACTTTAGAATCCAGAAAGAAGTGAAAATATCTCCCCTTCACTGGGTACAAACTTCAATAAGCTTCCAAACATTTCCTCCCACCCCAGTTTTCTGGCTCACTACTCCCCAGCCCTATTATGAGGGGTTTAGAATTTGTAGTTCTCTGCATAGTGTTTGGCTCTTAAGAAAAGTCTTCAATAAGAAAATCTTCAATAATGTGATGTCAATCCCCACAAAGAACTGGAGATATGTATGGACTTTATCTCCCTTCTTTCCCTAACTGTTTTTGTCATAAGATGCAGAAAAAGATGCCATTAAACAGAGCATAATTTGCTAGTTTTCTTTGCAGAAATCCTGTTCTGTTACATGAATTTCAATGCAGAATAAAACATTTCATCATGTTCCTCATTTTCTGAAGAACTGGTATGATTCCATCTTGAAACAATTTGTCTGATAAGAGCTAACAAAACAAGGATCTTTCTATTATTCAGTCTCTGCATAAATGCTTTCATCATTTAAACCTGTCCTATTTGCTGGCCCCTGCTTCTTGTTCTGACAGGTATAACCAACAGTTAGGAAAAATAATATGTAAGATAATTTGTTAGGGAAAAACTCCAGGAATATATCTTTCTCATAGATTTACATTTATTTAGGTAGATTTATTTTCCATGGTTTGTGGAATGTCCAGTCACCTCTTAATGGTTTTTCAAAAACAGTGCAGTATTCTTGCATACATAACATGGTAATCATAAAAAGGCAATTTTTTCCATAAGTGTATACAACAGATACTCCAAAGACATTTTTCACTGAATGTTACCAAAGGCAAAATGTAATCTAATGGCAAAATGCGTTATTGAAATGTTAGAAAGATACAATTACCCAGCTGTGTCGGCAACCATCAACTCTTCCATGATAGGCAGCCTTGAAACTAATCAAGTCCGTGTTGATGTCAATACAAAGATGCTGAAGGGCTATTCCAAGAAAGAATCTAGTAATAAAATATCAGCACAAGGAATACTGTAATTATTCATGATGGTATCTTGCAACAGGTGTTTTATGATGACTTTTTGCACCCAGGAAAGCAACAACATCTAATCCCTAGATTTATTAGAAATGTTTTTTTTTGCTGTGCTGTACTATGCATTCGGAGCTCTCATTGAAAACTTATCAGCTTACTGAAACAGAAATTACTGAAGTGAGCATTTAAATTCAGATCTGCATAAAAGACAATAAGCTATTTGTAAAGCTATATAAAAGGAGAATTTAAAGAAAGAAGATAATGAACAGTATGTGAAAATGAGCTTGACTGCCATGACTTCTGGTCTTGTTAGTGTCACCTGTGCAGACTGAATTAAGACTGAAGATGTTGGTAAGGAAAAAGAAGTCTTATGGTATTTGAAGGATAAAGGGGTGGATCTAGAGAATTGTGTTAGCGAACTAGTAAGCTTAGTACATGTGGAACTGGGCCAAGTTTTCCTAGTTCATTACATTATTTTTTAAAAGCCTATATGGAATGATACCCTTTTGGTTCGTAAACAAACTCTGCAAAGACAAGACCAAAAAAAATTCAGAGTAGACTAGAGTGAAAGACAGCAGAGAGTTTGATGAGGAAAAGATACAAGCTGGAACTATAGAGCCCCACAGTTTAATGAATCATCCCCAAAACCAGACAGGAGTCTCATCATCTGCATATCCTTGTTATCTGTAAAACCTCAACAGAAATTGATTATACAGAAATTGCAGTATGACAGCATGTATAGAGTTTTCACCACTGGCCGATAAATGTATTTCTCTGGCAGAGACCTTTGTTGCTTGGTTATATTCTGGGTATTTTATGTGACCATTATTCTGTTCTTCCTTATAGATGCAATTGAGCAGGTGCACCGCTTCTGTGAGTTAGAAGTGTATTCGGGTGGTGATTACTCTAGTGTTTTCCTGAGGGTATCTGGTTTTGCACATATTGAGACAGTTGTTCAGGTATTTGTTAAAATACCAGTTGAATTAGGAAGCAGTTTAACCACTTCCCCAGGAGCCCAGATGCTCTATCTGTCTGCTTGGGAAAACATGGCTATGGTTACAGTTGCCAATATTGTCCAGTTCTCCATATGTCACCAGAGTGTTAATAGGGTCATTTCACTGTGATGGGAATCCACATACCTTGAGAAAAACTTACAACCACATCAGCTGAATGCTTGCTTCAGAGCTACTTTTGAAATGAGATTTAGGACTCAGTAATTTAGAGCCTTTTTTTCATCTAAATCAGATGATTTGCTATATTTGTGCTATATTTGTTTTGTTTCAAACTGGATTAGCTGCAGGGTAGTTTGTTTGCTCTTATCCTGTAAAAAGACAAAATGAAAAACAAACCAAAAAACAAAATCAAAACCATCTCTGAGTGAAGTTTTCCCTGAATTCAGCTCTGTGTTTTATGCACTGAAAATTCACATCTTGCAAACTGCTTACAGCTCTAGTCTCAGTGCTTCACAGAGGACAAAGCAAAGGTAAAGAGAAGGTACAGGAAAGTGTAAGAAAGAGCAATTAGTGTGATCAAAGGGATGGAGTAGCTCTATAACGTGAGACTGAAAGGTCTTGCCTTGGAGAGGAGAAGGCTAAGGGGGATATGTTTCAAACATAGAGAACCAGGAAGGTAGTAAATAAGGTGAATGCCAAACAATTATTCACCAAATTCCACGACACTTTAGAGCTTTCAGAAAAACTAGTGGAAGATTAATTTAAAACCCACTTTCCAGACTTGTGCTGATACTCCCCAGGCTGGTCTGAGAGGGTGGCTGCGCTGTGGTTGGCCTGAGCTGGGTTTAGCAGGCAGTCCCTGTGGGACAAACAGCCCCCAGGAATATGGGGGGTGGGGGGGCTGTAGGGGCAGCCTGCATCCCTTCCCTAGGAGTAGGGGCAAGGGAGAAGGCTGGGTAAGAAGGTACATAAAGATGGTTCAAAACTAAGGAGGAAACTCCAGCATAAATATCACAGTTCCTCCTGACAAAGACCTAGGGATGACAATGACTTGTTACAACCTTCCACCCCACCCAGTTTTTGAGGAAGACTGATACTGACAAGTATAGGATGCAGAGGGACATTGGAAGGGTGACCATAACACCAGGAAAGAGGGTTGGATACTAGGAAGAGCTTTTAAAAAATATAAATAATTTTAACAACTGTTAATAAAGATTTCCTGATTTTGATAATTTGAACTACTAGAAAGCTAAAGCATTAATTGAACTGTTTATAAATTACTAGCTTCATATATGACACGTTCCTTATTTGCTCATTTCAAGGTTTTGGGTGTGATACTACCTCTCCTCCCAAAGTCCTTCTGTGCAAAGGGTGTGAGAGAGAGTATAACACTGGCAGCTGCTGTCTCTCTGTGAAATGTGAGTCACATGCACCAAAGTGATATAAGTTGCAGCTGCAACCAATGTTTTTGGATACTGCTAAAGGTTGTTTGGTCCAGGTGCTCATGACTGTGGAGGTGGCCATAAGAATAATGGTGATTGCTGTAGTCTTAATGGAGGAAGTTTTGAGCAGATGTATTTGATTCTTCTTCTTGGTGTAGAAAAGGTGGTGCAGAAGAAAAGCCTCTGCAGGAACTGCTGCTCCTCCTCCTCCTCCTGCTGCTGTTGTTGTTGTGCTTGGTGGGACCTTCACACAGACCCAGAGAAAATGAGGAATTGGTCCTTCTCTCCCTGCACTGCTTGTGGGTTCTAGAGTGTGTGTGGGCATGGACAAGCTAACCTAGTCAGGCTGACATGCTCCTCCTAAGCAGCTGTCTCATATATGGTGCTAGTGTTGTGACTGCTGGAGACAGAGTACTGGGCTAGGAAGACCAGTTTAGGGTAGTAATATGTCTGTTATGATTTTGCTTCTGTTTATAATTCCTATGAATTTCATCAGTGTAGTATATTAAGATATGTTAAGTTTGTAATAGGAGCTAAAAGGGACACCCATACCATCTGCTATGATGATCTCAAAATACAGATTATTAGCTATTGTCCAACTGGCCTGGGAAAATACCTTGACCAAATAAGTGCATAAAGCTGATTACTCCAGAAAAAAATGTCTTGCAAGTGCAAGGCCTCTGTTTCCTTTAGTACAGTTGCTTTCAAAAACATATGCAAATATTTATCAGAAAAGAAATTACTGAAATAATTTAGCTGAAGCTTGGCAATTAAATATACTTACTAGGAAATTAAATATATGACATTCTAAACCCATACTTAAACAGTCATGTTTGTGTAATTTATGTACTAAAAGCAGACTTCTGGCTTGTCAGCTGTTTCCATGAAAATGAATTCACAACAGGTGACCTCCTTGATTTTGCAAAGTAAAAGTTCTTAAGTTCATAAGTGGAATGCTTGGATATTCTTTATGTGGTTTACTGGTGTTTTATTTGTTTAATTAATTAATAACTGTGCCCTTTGTTTCTCCTTAGGCAAATTACTTGCAAAATAGCTATTGGATGGACACTGAGATTCTTAGATCTGTTTCTTAATGAAATGGTCATCACATACATTTGAGGATTTTTAAAGATCAATTAATATATTGGTCATATACATAAACACAGGAACACACACACAAATAGATATAAATATCCACATACATCCCTACCTATACAGAGAGACAGAATCACTTTCTTCAGGAAAACTTAGTCGATTCTTTTTTTTAAACAGGGTTAAACTGTGGGGATCTCACTCCCAATAATCACCTACTGTGGTAAGGAAACCACTGTCTCCTTTACATTATCCCATGTATATTGTAGCACCAGAGCAATAAGAGATAAAGCAAAGTCCTTGAATCAGTGCTTTTGTAACTATATAAAAAAAACTTAGTTGGGAGATTAGCATGTAGACACCAAAAAACGTTCATATCATACATTTTGTAGTGACATTTATACCCATGTATTTCACTAGTGCTGCATTTTTGTTTGTTTTCTTCCATTATATGATTTGTACATATGGTTTTTAGCTCTGAAAAAAGCTAGAAGTCCTAGAAGCTGATAAAAGTGCCTGTGAGTTGGGAGGGAGAACTTGATATGAAATAAATGATAATGATTTATGAATAAGAAAGGAGGAATAAATCAGATATACACTAATTAAACAATTAGAAATAAGGCACTCTAGTCTAGTGGCTAGAATAGTACTTTTATAGTTAGATGATAAAGACACTTTTTTAACCCTACGTGTCTCAGACAATAAGTGCTCCACCAAAGGTACAGGTGATTGCACAGTTTAGAAAACTATTTTATCTTCCTTGGAAAGCCATCTGTCTGAAAATAACATTAAGGAACCCAATATTAGGTATTTCACCATAGATTATGTTTCTATATAATTGTTTTCATAATATTAGAATAGTTTATTCTTGATGTTTTACTATCCATTACACAATTAGTTGTTGTTGTTATGTTAATGTTTTGTGGATGTTTATTACTTCAGTGGTCTTTTGTAGGTTTTTATTTTTATTATTTTTAAATGGTTTCATAAGTGGCATTGGGTAGGTAGCTTTTATGTGAAGATTAACTCAGAGCCCAAGGAAATTATTAAAACAATGAAAAGACTTACCAGAAACCACAAAATGACAAAATAGCATGCTAAAAGATAAGAGTTCACAGAATCACAGAATGGCAAGGGTTGGAAGGGACCTCTGGAGATCATGTTGTCCAACCCCCCTGCTTGAGCAGGCACACCTAGAGCAGGGGGCACAGGACCACGTCCAGGTGAGTTTTAAATGTCTCTAGGATGGAGACTCCACAACCTCTCTGGGCAGCCTGTGCCACTGCTCTGTTATCCTCACAGGAAAGAAATTTATTCCCATATTTAAGTGGAACTTCCTATGTTCCAGCTTGTGCCCATTAGTTGGCAGAAATCAGGTGACAAACTGCAGCTCAGGAGCTGAAAGTCTCCTTCATGTCCCTCCCCTGTGCATGACACCTCCTGGCAGTTAGGGGCTGAGTGGGTGCATCAGTGGACATGCCTGGGAGCTTGCTGGGCACAGGTCCACGTTCCGGATCCCATGGTTTCTCTGCGTTCCCGATCGCCTGTGCTGTTGGATGTCTGAAGGAGAATGGAGCTGTGTGATATCCTGGCACACACTGTGGGCAACGAGCATCTGAAAGCCTTCCCTATGCTGACTCTGAATTGCCACAAAGCCATTCCCCTGCTGCTACCTCTCCACGAGTGCTACATGGGGCTACATGCAACCAGGGAATGTGAAGCACTGCTTACCCAGGTGCCTTCCTATTTTCTCATTCTGCAACATACTGTCAAAACACTTATGAACAAAAAAACTATACAAAGATGAGTGAGCTCCTGAACCCAGAAACGCAGATGA
Organism: Anhinga rufa; assembly: GCA_013400875.1. Classification (NCBI taxonomy): domain Eukaryota; kingdom Metazoa; phylum Chordata; class Aves; order Suliformes; family Anhingidae; genus Anhinga; species Anhinga rufa. The sequence continues at coordinate 10,381 of VZTV01095984.1, read as the reverse complement.
GTATCTCTGTATCAACACCTTGGTCCCCTGGGTCATGTGATCTCTTTTAGCAACCTGTGTGTATCCAGAGTGATGTCACCTTTCTTATCTCCTTACAGCCTACTGGCAGCTATTACAGACTCATCTTTCTGTTGTTGCTCCCACAGTTTCCTTATGCTTTCACTTCTTTCTTATGCACTTCTTACAGTAAGAGACATTTTGACACATCGAACTTTTAAAAATAAATCATGTTTTCTTTTTTGAACTTTAACACTGCACATTTTGGGGAACCTTAGACTAATGGTCTGGAATTTCTTCTTAACAAATCAAATCCTTACTTAAGAGTTGAAGCTTCTATAGCAGTTCAACCATAAAAATCCTGCCCCTCCTACTGATTTTTTTTCTTCTGATCTTCATATTTGCAGGAATGCTGATTTTTAAACAGCAGAGTGCACAATGTGGATAAGAAAAATATCTTGAGAGTTTCTAGACAGTGCTGTTATCTTTTAGGCAGAATTTCTAAACAATATGTGATTCACCAAAATAGTTGTATAAAATTCTCTGTTAATACCAACCTTTATTTCCATTGTCTATACCAAACAACAACTTTCATATCAGACAAAAGAATTTCTTTACAGTAGGAGAAGATACCCAGCCCTTCACCCTAGACCTGCTTTATCCATTTTTCTAATGGCAGTTTCAATAGCTAATCATATCTTCATACTTTAGAAGAAGCTGCTTTATAAAATCCTAAGATTAAAACTATTTCAGATTCATTATTTATTTAAGAAAAAACTCCATAAGTTCATAAAATGTGTGAACTCAGACAGACAGCCTGTTTGAAATTACACTAGATACTTTGAGACATCTGAAGAGGTATGAGTATTTCATCAAAGATCTGAACCAGACAGGACTGGGCACACAACAGGCTCTCTCTACCCTCTCATTTTGAGTTAAAGGAAAGGGAGATCACTCAACGCTTCAGAAGATCTCAGGCTTTCAGGCTTTGTGGATTAACAAATCAGTGGCCCAGTTCTGCTTGTGTACAACTCAGTGGGAAGAGTCAGGGATATTTTTTTAAAAAGAGAATTTATTTTAAAAAATCACTATTTTTTCATAACCTAATTCTATTGATGTAGGATAGACAGTACACTTGCATAAATAGGACACGTCTGGTTGTGTTAAGCTGTTTCTGAGCTATGGGAGAGACCTACCCTTTTTTTTTTCCACCTCATCCACATGAATTGGTAGAACTCTAAATTTTGCTTGTGTATGCTGATTTTCAGTGTTTCCACTGACACCTTTTTTTCTCCCCAAGGTAATACTCAACACAGGTCAATTATTTCTGAGTTTCACACAGATTTTTATTACTGTTCATTTTCTTGTCTCTTTAGTTCATTGTGATTAATATCTTCTAGTTTTAAAAGAATGCATTATGAGTACCTAGGCAAATCCATTGTAGTACATTCCCAAGACCTATCTTATTAATGACATCTTTAAGTTTGAAAGTTAGAATGCTATCTGTTGCTTTCATTCTACCCTCTGTTTTCAAGGTGCCTCTACCAGCTGTGCAGGGGCTATCTGTGGCTCTGTCTGTTTTCTCTTACCAAGCCCCTGGGGAACTTCTAAGCTATCTTGTGCAGCCTTTCTATATTCAAATTATACTATGAATTCAGATAGCAAAATATTTAAATATAAAATACCAATATAATCAATAAGCAATTTGCCCTCAAATATTATTTACTTTAAAAATCTACTCCAGCAACATAGTAGCTTATGTAAAAGTACCTAATGTCTGTCTGGGCTATACAATACCTGAAGTGTGTATCTAAAGAAAAGTTAATTCTGTGTGACCATCGAGAAGCAGAATGCATAGGTAGCTTATGAGAAACTGTAGTTTATATTCAGAAATCTAACATGCAAATGGCTATGCAGAGATTAAAATAGTAACTAGTGCTGGATAGTATCTTGATGAATTTAGGTTGAATTCTAGAGTGATGGTTTGTACGTGTTTAGGACCTGAACTTATTTTTCAAATCAGTTTGAAAAATAGTAGATGGAGTATTTGCTGCTGCTTTGATTTTTGAAGATACATTTCTCATGACATAGTGACATTAGAAACTTAGGAAGGTTTTGAACCTAGAACCACAGAAGTCAGTGACAAGGCTCCCAGTGGTGATTTGATGCAAACCCATGGATTCTGAACATAAGGAAAGTAATAGGAAAGCTGGGGAAAAAAATAAATAAATCTGTGGAGATAGAAACTAATTCAGCTGAGGTAGAAACTGAGATTTTAATTTTTCACTTTGAAGCTCTAGGGATCAGACAAAATTTGCTACTGAATTCTGAAAGCAATGATACAGTAAATCTGATATTTTAACAAAACTGCACAATGCCACAATGACTGGAAAGCAACAAGTAAAGACATGTTAATCTGACCATGATAATATGCAAGACTTCAGGAGAGATTTTGAGTTTACAAATAGTTGAAGAAATTAAGACAAATTGACCACTTTACAAGATCCAGGCAAAAGCATTTTTGCAACTCTAAAATTCATTCTTGCCCAAGAAAGGCTATTTCAGAGTGGAACACATACACTGAAGGAAATAAGCAGAAAAGAAAGCCTTTTTATGGTTGGGAAATGCATGGGTTTTTTTTTTGATTTAACAAAAAAAGAGAAGGATGTTTGCTGTCTGTTATATATTGGGCAGATGAGGGGACAGAAGATTTATTGAAAGACATTATTAACACAAGAAAATAGAGGAAAACTAAAGTGATTAAATTAAGGTGGAAACGAGTACAACTTTGCAACCACAAGAGCAGTGAGACTTTTACAGAATTGCCTGTAAAAGAACACTTTTAAAGTTGGGCTTGACCCATAAGGAGTTAGACAACAAATACATTTTTACAGTCTCTAACAGAAAAAGATCTTCCAAATTATTCACTGTTACTGTAGTAAATTCGGAGACTAAGGAATAATAGCTGGGTAGCAAGTTGTTCATTTGTTCTGGCCATATATGGTCCAGTATTATGAACAATTTCCACCATTTTCAAGGAAGAATTCCTGGGGGATAGGAGAGCAGTGAATACACTATGCAACTATTATTCTGTGTCCCTCTGTGATACATGTGTGTTTGCCCTTGTGTTTCAGCAGACTTACTCTGAAACTGCATATGGAGGGTAAGTTCCATTTGCTTCCTCAGATTTTTCTCATTTGATCAAAATTACTCATTTATTCATCTTTTTTGAAGGAAATTATATGCATTATATTCAACTGAGCTGGCAGAACTTCATAAATTATTGTTTAGTAACTTAGTGGAAATATACAGTTGAACGGATTTTTAAGAGGGATGTTAAATTCTGCTGCCGTTTCTAAGCCTGATGCTTTTTGGATGGCCAAAAATTATAATTGACAGGAAATCTGATGCCATCAAAAGCAGTGATAAACATTAATTTTCTTCAGTAAGAAAAGGTCTGTTTTTTTTTTTCTTTTTCAGCTTCTTCAATATGACAATCATATATTAAAAAAGATATTCTTTAAAACCATTTCTCACCTTCTTTATTATTTTGGCCATCAAAACACTTTTATGTTTAAGATGAATGCAAAGTATGCTTATGTTTAATCATTCTGAAGAGCTTTTCTCTTTAATATTTAGGCTTTCAATAACTGAGTACAAATAATGAATTTTTCTTTCAGTCAAATTCTGAAAATTTTGGGGGCTTATGTTAAACTTCAGGTTTTAACAGCATTTAACTACCCAAGGCAGTACTAACACCAATGATTTGTCATATTTTTGCATGCACAATCAGAAGAGCTGTAGGTTGCTAGCGATATATACATATAGTTTTACATTCCCACAAGGAATGGCTGCTAGTGAGAAGCCAGGGTTATGGACAAATTACACTACTGTTTTCAGCTGCATTAGTACTTGAGGTTTTTCCCTGTTCCGCACATTCAAGGTCAAAAGGTAGGAAATATTTTACTCTTGTTCTGCATACCAAAGATGGAAAAGGAGCTTCAGATAAATTGTATGTTAGCATCCTACATTGGGAAGGGCACCAATACAGAGTGCAATTAAATACAGAGTTTATCTCATTGCTCTCACATTTAAAGTTAGGCGCATTTCTGAATACATAATTAGGGCATATAAGAATTAATTCCTTGTACATTTTAAATTTTAAACCAGAGATTTTAGTTTTATGGGAAGCTAGTAATCAAGGTAGAATCCATTTGCAATTCCACATTATTCAACATTAATCTGATCTCTTTCCCATTAATATCAAAGTAAGCTTCCCAGTTACTCTGTGAAAATAATATAACTTTTTTCTTAATGAACATGAGATGAACATAAACAGAATTACAGTATTAACTAAAATTAATAGAAGAAACATATAATAAGTAGAATTTTTTTTCCCTTTCATTATGCCTATATAGCTGCCTAAATAGATATTTGATGTTATTGACAAACTATTAATCTCACTTAATTTTGCAAAGACTCATGTTGAAGAATCTATTTTCATTCAGCCTGTGATAAGTATCATTAGAGTTTGAGGAGGGTGTACATACACATAGTAAAGCAGCAAATTACTTAATATTTCCTTAGTTTTGATCTTCTGGAGTATTGGCCAAGAAGCATTGAAAATTTTGTCAAGGTTCACTAGTGAAGTCACAGAATAAAACATTAATGTAAGATTTTCTGTTATTAGAAGAAGCAGTACGTTATGTTGGAATATACATGTCAGTAGTTTTCAGTGAGTTTTATCTTATACCTTTACTAAAATAATTCCACTTTCAAGTTTACTAACTGCTGTAAATTCCTCATGAAAAAAAAAGTGTTGAAACTTCCCCATCTTTAAAGAAGGCAGCAGCGTTAATGCTTGTTATGATGGACTGAGATTTTAATTCTACATACTTAAGAGTGTAGGAACTGTATTTCTTCAAACACTATGGGATTTTAACCTTTCTTTTTTTATGTATATACCATATGAGAAAAAAGAGATATGGAAAAATAAGATTTTCTAAGATTTTCTGACAACTTTTCCCACAGGTTATCTTAGATGTTAAAATCCTATTGTGATACAGTGAACTGTAGTCTTGATAACTATTCATTTCCTCTGAAAATAGCTGAATATAAACAAACTTTAATAACTTTTTTTCATAAAAGCATTTGGAAATCTTATTTGGCACAAGATAGCAATCTTGATGAACCGGGAAACTAAAAAAATGAAGTGAAAGAACCCTACAGAATTAATCTCTAACTGTACTTACTGGCAAATTTTCCCTAATCCTTGTTATAGCTGCCTCATGCTCTATTCCCTGCTACCCTGTGATGAGATCCAGTTTCATGATTTTGAAAAAAGAGAAAAACCAAGCTTGGGTGACTGCTGTAAAATAATTTTTAATATAGAGAAAACTATAAATACTACAAAAAATAATTCATTACTTCTAAATTTTCTTTAAAAAGAGAAGACTCTTTGGTGGAACTGATACATATAAAGCCCCAGGCATTCAGATTGTTTTGTGAAAACTCTAATACAATTCTGGCCATAAGAGTAATAATAATGAAGCCTGCATATTTCATTTGGTTGATATATTTGCCTCAGTCCTACTCATATTGTCCTTACCACAGTAAGAACTTTTAATCTGACACCTTATTTCTCTTTTAGTAAATATCTTTTAATTATTTTTGTGTTTTCATTTTTTTCTTTGACTGATTGTCTCTGGATGTTCAAAGCAGCACAATACTATTTCTTAATGGTAAAATTGCAATTGCTATCACATTATAACTTCTAATAATGAGGAAACTGACTAACCATACCTGCCTTGGCCAGCTCAATTTACCTCTGTATAACTCTCAGTTTGCAAAGTCCAAATATGCAATACATTTATTTGACAATTAAAAAAAATGTGACAGACAAGGTAACTGTATTAGTTGACATTGCTTTCATGGAAATGGACTGAATCTATTAACATAAATAACATTTTTTACTTAAATTAAGCAAATCAATGTAAGCTTAATTTTAAGGGAATAAATTGTTCCAACTATTCCACAAGGAATACTATGTAGCTTTGTTTCCATGACTTTAGGATTCTGTTACTAAAAATATGCAAACTAAGGAAGTGTCAGCAATGTGTGGGAAAGTTGTTAGTATGGATCTAAACCAAGCATCATTCAAAAGGCTTGCCTTCCCTATGTCAGAGTTGAGCTTGCAGTATTCAGTATTTTTTTCTTCCTTTATGGTGGTGGGAAGGTAAAGAGTGAAGCTACTTTGTTTTCTGGGAAAAGGTGCACAATGAATAAGTTAATGGGTGAATGTGAAATATTCATTTACACATAAAATCATCCTAGCCTGGAAAAGGTTTAACAACCTGCATCAGTGGTAGACCACTCGTTGAGGAAGTATGTATTCACAACAGCTCCTAGACGTAGCACTGAGAAAAAATGCTCAAAATGATCGCTGTTGTGCTTGGTAATACGCTGAATGATTCCTTTATAGGAAATGCACCTTCACTTATTTGACTGTCAGAAAAGGAGATACCTAAAGGCCTGAACTTGTCACCAGCCCTGTTTCCTCTCTCAAGTTTTAAGCTTTTTCATCCATTCTAATGTCCTTCACTTCTCTAAGACTGGAAGCTGGATGCTGCCCACTGTTCCCTTGGCACTTTTTCCTACCCCTCCCTGTTCAGCTTATCTTTTGCTGGGTCATTTTAAAAGCTTCATCAGCCTACATTTGTTACTACAGCTGAATATTCTATCCTTCTGTTGGTACATATGAACTACATGCTTTCCTATTTGGAAATGCCTATTTTATCTTGAGAGTCCCAGAAGAAATTTTAATAGTTGACCCTTCAGACATGTGTGTGACTCTAGAAACATTTTAATTTTGTTTCCATAGGAGGTCTGTAGCTTTTAGCCTCATGTGACAATACCAAAAAGAGGTTAGTTAGTTCTAATTAATGTTTCTTTAACTAGGTCATCATAATATAAAATCTAACCTCAATGGTAATTAATTGGCACTTAAGCAAATATTCAACAACTTCCTTGTTAGTTTCATAAACGCATCAGCTTTGTCTGTAATTATTAGAGCCAGGCTTACTCCATTCTAACAAATTTGGAAAACGTAGTGCACAATGTGTATTTCACTATGGTTTTAATTCACTTAATAGTGTAGCAGAGAGAAAAGACAAAGGGATGTATAACTTCACTGGTTTTGATTTTAAATTATCATTAGTAGATCACAATTTATGACTAGATTCTACTCCAATATTCTACCGATCTCTACTAAAGGCCTGAAACTCCATAAATTCTTTAAAATATAACTCAAATGGCTAGTATTACATAGTTTTAATATAGTCTAACTGATTCTCAGAAGACACCAGAGAAATAACAACCCTAGCTATTATGCAAAAATATACAGTTGTTATTTTTATTCATAGGACAAGATGTAGGTTTTCTGTTTGGTTTTGCTTTTTTTTTTTTGGCTACTAAGATTGTGAACAGAATCCAGGATTGTATTAACATTATTTTAATTTTAATTAATTTACTACCTACAGTGGTGTTGAATCCATTTTTTGCCATTACAAGCAGAAGGCCACAGGCTGTGGTTTGCCCTGCCTATGCAGGTCCTGGGGGTGGCTGGGCTGCCCTTGGCCTGAGCGGGGCTGAGCTGGATTTACCAGGTGCCCCATGGCCAAGTGCCCATTGCCCAGCCTGTCTGAGCTCCAGCTCTGTGAGTGCTGCTGGGGAAGGGCCTGACAGCCCCAGGCAGTACCTTCTAGACAAACAGCTCCTGAGGGCATGAGAGCAGTGTGGCAGTTTTCACCCCTTCCTTGGGAGCAGGGGGAAGGGAGAAAGTTGGGGTAAGAAAGTATATAAAATTTGTCAAGTGTAGTATGCAGGTGACATTGGAAGGGTGAACACAATACCAAGGAAAATGGGTAGATGTTAAGATAGGCTTTTTAAAAATGATAGTTCAGACTGTATTGTTGTTGAAAATTTTCTATAGATCATAATATGTACTTTTAGATTGTTAAAACTTGATTTTGACTAACAATACATTTTTGGTTCCTTATACATGTGATGTGTTCCCTTCTGGGCTTTGCAAGATCCCATACGTAAAAAATGTTATGCGTACTTTGCTAGATTGTGCTTTAAGGAAGATGTAGAATTTCTCTGCTGCTAATGTTATGTAAGATGCTGTTAGCACATGGTCACAGAGGCACAGAGGTATATTGAGAAATCCCACTGAAATGTTTGGCAAATGTCATTTAAGGAAATGTTTGTATTAAAACAAATTTGTATGGCAAAATGAGGTGATACTCCAGATTGTAAGATGATAGCATTAAAAAAAGACACAAATGCCTCTGTGGAAAAGAACAAGTTTATTTGTGGTTGTAAGCTTATTTTCAACCAAGTAGTAAGGGTTCAATTGCTGCAATGTGGTCACCAAGTGTCATTTGAGATTTTGTCATGTATGGTGCCTGGTGTCCAGTGACTGGTACAGAAAAGACCAGGTCTGCCATAGGCACATGTCATGTGCATACCTTGAAACCATGGGTCAGCTCATGGGCTACATGTTCTGGTTTGGTAGTTGAACCCCATGGAGTTTGGACTAGGGTAACCACGTCTTGGCACTTTGCTTAAAAGAGTGAATGAACTGTCCTGAGGACCTCAGGGAAATATCTTACTAGACACATTATTTCTCAGTAAAAGTAAGAGTCATATTCTGTTTAAAAAATGTTTGATTAGAAATAATTCTCCTTTGTTCAAATTAACCAGTCTCTGGAGAGACTAGAAACAGTCTTAAGGTGTAAGAGATTGGGATGAAAATTATATTAAAAACAGGAACAATTAAATGAGTGCTGTCTTTCAATGTTTTTTTGCCATACTGGCCACTCAGCTAAATGAGCACTTCACATAATTAAATATTCCAATATGTCTGGTAGGCAGCCAAACAATTCTATTCTTTATAAATTTGCTGTGACTCAGGAACATCCAATGAGACTTATGGCATGAGAAAGTGTGGATGATTGTTTTCTCCAGCTGTATGACCACACAGTATATTAATACTAATGAAGTCACTCAGATTCATCCTGCTGACGCAAATCCAGAGGGATACAATGCCTTCTTTAAGTTTGCCATCAGTATGAGTTTCAGTATCTAATAACATTAGATCTGTAGTCATTCCCATATATCCTTCCTGGTAGTCAAAATTGCAGTGAAGAAGCTGTATTGGTTTTCTGACATTTTAAATGCTTTTGTAAAATGTTTTTGTTTTGTTTTTTTTTTTATTTATAAAGAAATATTTTGAATTTTTTAAAATGTAGTAAATTCTCTGTATAAATGCACATTTTAGTGAGTTAATAGGAGCATCCAGTTACCATGAAGCTTATGTAGAATTACCTTATTTTCTAAACCTGTTTATCCTCTAGTTTTGGCTTCTTTAGTGTCCTGTGCTGGACATTATTTGGTAAAAGCTGCAGGTACCAATAGGGAGAATAGTTGACCTAATTTGCTAATTTTATTAGATTACAAAATGTTTTTCGGACACGTCTTTGGGACACATATCTTTGGTATTTTGGAAGTATCCAGGTTTTGGCTTACCAAAACTGATTTTTTCACAGGTAATGAAACAGAATTGGCATAAAGGATCAGATAGTTGCATCTAACAGACAGCTTGTTAGCTGCTAGTTCATGCCTGTAAGTCAACAGTTTAATGCTTTTAAGATTCCAGCATATACTTAAAGCTTACCAATTTAGTAGATTATTAAAAAGTCAGTTAATATCACAGACAAGCTTACAACAGAATCAAAAGGAAAAAGAAAGTGTGCACTAGACTTTACTTGCTTCAAAAATATGTACAACTGAGATTTACATTTTAAAATAAGGTCATGCTTAGCCATACATTTGCATGAAATTTAACATCAAGCTTTCCCATATATATGCACAAGAATATGAGAATTCAGTTTTCCTTTTTTTTTTAAAAGAAAAATATCCAAGCTTTGAAGTATAAAGAAATCCCATTTAACATGGAGAGATGAAAGTATCTATGAATAAGTACACACAACTTGCAAATCTAACATTTAGAATAAAAATACAATTCACTGTCTTAGGCATAAATCAATCAATGTGCAAGACCTTCCTTGGGGGGGGGAGAAGGGAAGAAAGAACTTTGTTAAGTTAAAGAAATTTGCTGGGTTTAAAAATTAGTTAACAATAAAACAGCACCAAGGACGAAGAAAAATTATGTTAAGCCATCTGATAACAAGCAGAACCTTTAAAATAGTCAAGACATCTGCAGAAAGCACAGTTGTCACTGAGAGACTTGGTGTTTCAGTCCCACAGGCTTTTTCCTATAGTCTTACTTACTGCAGTTTGCATTCATAGAATCATAGAATCA
>VZTV01095966.1:0-17357 GCA_013400875.1 Anhinga rufa | reverse complement strand
TAACTAACTAGCTATTCACATGCAGGGAAAACTAATTTTCATGTACAACCATTGGTGCATTTCTAGGGAATGTATCGCATCTGAAGTTTTGAGAAATGTGGCCCTTTAAGAAATAATTTCAGATTTTAGGGTTTATGTTTTTAAAGCTAATTGGGGGATTTTGATGCCAAATTATCATTTAAATCCATATATTTCTTTTGAAAAAGCTCATCTTCAGCTACTATTGATTTTAATAGCTGAAATAAATAATCAGAGCAAAACAACTACTCAATAATTTTCATGAAAGTTATCTCTCCTAACTTATGTTTTCTATAGAACATTATTGCTGCGACAAATCACTGGTATTTGACTTGCTATTGCTGAAAATAATCTTATCTATCAGAACTCTATATTACCCGAATTATCATATTTTACTGCTTATTTTCCAGTGTAGGTTAGCACTTTAAGATAGACACTGCTAACATTAAAGCTAATATCAAGACTGGGGTAATATTATTTCAAAGATCCCTGGTTACATGGTAACAGTCTGTGGCCTTGCTGACCTCTGTGATAAATAAGACTCCTGAACGTCTCTTTTAATTTCATGTATTGAAAGGTAGAATCTCAAGTTAAAGAGGGCAAAATTATTAATAAATTCCTTCAGAAATGTTAAAAGTAACAGAATCAAAGTATATATTAGAATCAGCTGGGTTTTACTATTGGAATAAAGGTCTGCATAATAATGTGTAAGCTTAGAGAAAACCTGTATGCATGTCCTTTGTTGGACAGACCTCAGGTTGGGCCTTGAATTCTCCACTGTGATTATTTTGATTCCACAAAAAAAAAAGGTCCCAGTTTTAATGTAATTCATTACATTAAATTCTTTAATTCCTAAAAAAAAAAAAAAAAAGATTGTCAGTTTTTTAGGGAAGTTATAAATTTCTAATACAGATCTTGATGCTTATTGAAGATATTTCTTTTTAGTTATTCCTTTATGTCTAAAAGCATGCAGGTTTTATTAAATGTATAATACTGAAAGGAACACAGAATCCATATTACATGGCATGTCCTGCTGTGGCCTTACTTTGCCAAAGAAATGTAGCAAAAGTGTGCTGGTAATATCCTTTGTCTTCATTATAAGAATCAGCATTACTACATTCTTTCAAATGTAAGGCCATTTACCTTGACTCCCAACTACATTTAATCTCATTACGTTCACTGTCATTATAGCAACATCTTTATTCCACTTGAAAGACTTTAAAGCTCTGGAGGATGATATTACAGTAAGGGCAGAATATGCTTTATTGAATAGGGTACTGTGTAAATTCCAGATATGATCATGCCATCCATTTTTATAAGCCTGCTTACATGATTCTGGGTTAATGCAGCAATTGTGATTCTTCCAGTTAAATATGGGGATGGGAAATCAGACCATGAATAAGCATCTTAAATATTTTGATATTGAAAGGACCAAAAAACATGTATTAAAAGATCTTAATATAGATCTTGACTTAAAAAAGAACTTCTGTACTTTTCCTGCAAAAGACTATACAAAATGAAAATATGTATAAATACAAATGCTAATGTTAGAAATGAGAGTAAATTAATTCCAAGACAGGAAATGACATCACCATAATGTACCCTCAGTATAGAACTCAGTATTTCAATGGTCACTTTGGTGTTTGTAATTTTAGTAACAAAATCTACAGTGCTGAGTTGAAGAAGCTTTACTCCTGGAACTAAAATAAATCTAGTTTAGGTCACTTGTCAAGGGATCAGCATTAGAATGGAAATTTTCACAGACAAAATGCTTCGGAAAACTAGAAGCCACAGAGGCAGGGTTGGGATTTTCAAGTCTTGTACAGCTCATGAACAGCCAGTGAGGCTGTTAAAGGTGTCCCAGATAATCCTGATAGGCAGCAGGACTCTCAGCAAGGTGGTAGAACACAAGAAGCTACTGTCATCTTCCTTATCTGTCCAGCTCTCTTAGGCTTATAAAGTACTTTTCTGAAAAGATGCCTTTGTATTGGATTACCTCTTTCATATCCTATATTCTCATAGGTTTGTATAGAATAGCAACTATAAGGTCTGCACAAAATTTCTTTGGGATCAGATAAACTACTTTCTTCATGACTTGCTCTAGATAGTGAAATAAATAGCTATGTGAAATTAATGGGCCAGAAGATCTTTGTGAAAAAATAGTAAAAATTTCTTAGTGCATGTCTGAATAAAGCATTCTTGAAGTACTCAGCATGACCATGCTGATAAATGGACTTATCCAATAACTGAAGGGCAAGTTATTGGTTCTTGCCTTTGGTCAGTGATAATGTCGTATGATCTTGTCATTTATTATGGTAGATTTTATTAGGTGTGTTATTATAGGCTACCCATAAAATTTTATGTACTAGTAGAAAATAAAATTATAGTTTATCAGATTATTTCTCTGCCTCTAACTATCCCAGATGGGTGAAAACAGAGATTTGCAAGGTATAGAACTTCTTAATGAATACAGACCTAGAGGATGATAATGTTAAAAATGATTCTGTCTGCTCTTTAGCCTTTGAAGCTGCAGCATCCAGTGCTGATCCAGGGATTGACCCAAGGGAAGGGCAACAGTAAAAACTGTTAGCTTCATTGAGGTGGCTACTAAAGATAAGATATTGCCTTGAGAATGGCTACAAAATGTAGACTGGGTATGTCTCAGGTCAATATATGCAGAATATATTTTTTTTTTCAGGGGCAAGGTTTCTGCTATATTAGTTTAAGTAAATATTCATGTTGCTAATTGGTTCAGATAATTTAGGTAAATGGTGTTTTTTGAAGATGACTTAAAGTGCAAGATTAGTCACATGAACAGAAATAATCGCCTATCTAGCCATTTCAGTAACCTCTGCTATTCTCTCCTTTTTCCCACTTTACAAAGCAACTTCATCAGGCCATAATAAGCATTACTTACACAGAGCCTGTAAGTCTTGCTTTAAAGGGGCATATAAATGATGAAAGGAGAGACAAGACAGGCAGGAAATAGAACTCAGTGAGGTTATAGATTCTTGCAGATTTTTCTTCCAAACTGTTATTCAGTAAAAAGATTTCCCTTTCCCTCATGCCACAGAACCATACTTCCGTGCTGTCTGTTCCTGGCTGATCCATGGCACAGTATCTTCATCATTTCTATTGAACTTGGGAGACATAAGATCAGGCTGACACAGGGCTTCCTCACAAAAAGATTCATTGGTTTTTCCACTGAACAGGGTTCTCATTACTGAGGAACACAATCTAATTTCCACTTATACAATGGATGGGTCCCATAGTTCACAAAAATATATGGAGGGAAAAGGTGTCTTACAAACCTATCACTCCATCTTTGGTCTCTTAGAGTTTATCCCCAAATGAGTTCAACAAAATGCCATTTGTATTTCCTTTTCATATGCAATTCCATACAGGCATGTCTAGAAGTGACATTTGTCACAGGGTGCACAGTCAAACATTTGTACAAGACTGTATTCCTGATGCAGTAATGGGACTGGAATCTCCTCAGAATTATGGCTCCCTCTCCTATTACTACACATTTTGCTAGTCCCAAATCACTGTTTTCAGTAGGGTTTATGTGCATTACTATTAAATTTCATATTTGCTAGTTATTTCATTAAACAGCTTTGCTCCATAATTAAGCTAATGACATCATTGTTTTTCTCTTTTCTGATCAACCAGGAAAACAGTTTCTTTTTCTTGTATTCCCACTCAGATATGTTCTGCTTTTATCTAAAAATTAAAAGATTTGATACCATGTCTTTCTCTTCTGTATTAGAATTAATTAGATCTAGTTTAATATTGGGAGGTACCAAGTAATCCCTGTTGAGAAAGCTTTGTGTTCTGGAAGTGCTGCTTTCGTCACTCTACTAGCTATCAAATAGTAACAGGTTGGCTGGTTTTGCCACTAGCTCTCCATCATTCTGGGAAGTGTCCCTGCTGCAAAAGAATCCAGTAAGGCCTGTTGGTTTTGTAGGTCTAAAACTCGTAGAGCTAAAACCAAATGGTTGATATAATTTGCTCTTTTGGGAAGAGAAAACCTCAAAATGGCCAGTGTATAAACCTGTAGCAGAATCCTAGCAACAGTTAAATCTATGGAAAAAGCTTGACCTAGCCTTATTTTTTTTCAGACCGCATGTGAATTTAATTATGTAGAAGTTGAAAAAGGAGACATGTTAAACATTCCTAGTAGACATGCTTTGACCTACTCTGACTGTTTCAAAGGATTCCCAAATTCATAATTTTGAAGGAGCATTTTTCTTTGAAAAAAATGAGGTAGATAAAACATTCTTCAGAGAAAATATTTGTAAAATTGGAATCTGAAATACTTGCTGACACACAATTGTTCTCACTCCTCTTCCCAATTGGATTTTAATTCAGCAATCTGAGAGATTTTGCAAAACTAATAATTTGCTTTGATCCTGTGAATGCATTCTCCTTGAATAAAGACAAAATCAATAGGAGAAAACAATTGATGAGAGGAAGAAAAACCATTTTCCTATGCTCTAAAAATGTAGCTGTCCATTGACAAATGGTTGCATATTCTACAATTAGCTTATAGCATATCTCAAGGAGAAAGATGCAGAAAAGACTTATGAGAGTCTCTTAGTGGAACATGTCAGTATGTGGTGTTGGGAATGATTTAAGCCCACTTTGTCCTCCACCACCTTGTCATCAATTTTCTTAACTTTAGCTAGCTGCTGGAAAACAGTTTTCTATTTGCCATTGATATGTGCAAGTTAGTCAACACCATTAATCTGCATTCCAGATATCTGGAAAGTGTATTCCCTGCTACTAATACAGTTTTTCCCATGCACTTGGAAACCTATGGACTGGTGCATGTATGATCTTATCTACCATTACTGCCTGATTTCTTTGATTATAACAACTAACTTAATCTTTACATTGTATAGGAAATGCTTGGGCTTTTGATAAAGGAAAAGCATTGTTTAATTCAGCTGACTACCTTGGGTTTAATCTGATCTAGATGAGTTCCTAGAATTTCCACAGACATATCTGTATCCACACGGAAGTCTGCTGTAATCAGTTTACAAGCTTTCAGTAAATTTCAGCAGATGTTGTAACCTTAACAATTGTAGTACTGGTACGGATTTGGGTAAACTTAAAGGTCTTCATTTTACTTTTGCCCACTCATTTGCTAGCAGCTTCTTCTTAGCACCTATAATCTGCTGCTGCTGAAAGAGGGCATTGCATTTAGAGCAGCACCAGTGTGGATGCAGCAGTTTTTTAGTTGTTTCTTCATAGCTATGTAATTGTTTAATGCTGTATAGCGTGGTCAGTTCAGTTTGCAGACGTAACAGTAATGGCTTTGTTTACTTTTCTTCCAAACATACCATTAAGTACTGATAATAGCATGTTTCCTCTGCCAAGCAGTAGATGTTTGAGGCCTACCAAACTGGTTTCCCAGCAGAAGAAAAAATAGAAATATATAAAGTCTCTTTACTCTAAATGTGGTTAATGTACATGTGATCCTGGGAAACAGGTGCTATTAAATAGAACTCTTCTACTTTAGGAATCTAAGCCAACAATAATGCTCAATATCCAGACAGGAATTGTCTCAAAAATTGAGACCAGGGATGAGGCCCAGCTCTCCTGGCACTTGTGTGGTTCCTCTTTAACCATCACTACCTCAATAGTAAAACTCAATATTAAAGACCATATTGTTTTCAGAACTGGCACCTAAGGAAAAGAATTTAGAAAATGGCATCTAGAAGCATCTTTTGGGCACACCTACCAGAAGAATATATTTGCAGATAAGATTTCTTAAGCATTTAATGGAACTAAGTACGTATAGCCCTTTGTTAATTATGCTTGGTCATCCTGCTCTACTATAGAGAATACTTTTTTTGTTGTTGTTGTTACTTTTCATATCCCTTTCGGGGTAAATATGCCATGATGATGGTTGATAGCACTGATTCCAATAGCTGAACTCTTTTGCTTACTTTTTGATTACTCTGTGTTCAGGTATCCTGAACAGTAAGCACAGGCCTCATCCATCTGTCTTTAAAGTCCATAAAAAATTTTCACTGGAAATCTAGTTTGAGCCCTGAAACACATTGGCAGTTATGAAAATGATTCAGTCTTTCAAGAATCATCTAGTATTACTCGATACTCTACCAAATTATTTTTCCTCCAAAATCTGTTTTCATCCTTTAGTCATTTACATTATGGGTGTTGTCCCCAAATATAGCACATACAGGAAGGTCAGACCTTTCTAGCCTAAAGACAGATGGCTTGTAGTACAAAAAACAGGGGGAAGATTTTGTTTCTTTACCCTGCTTCCTCACATTTTCTAATTTACTGTCATGGTTTTAGCTGGGATAGAGTTAATTTTCTTCACTGTAGCTGGTACAGGGCTGTGTTTTGGACTTAGAATGAGAATAACACTGATAACACGCTGATGTTTTAGTTGTTGCTAGGTAGTGCTGTACTAGTCAAGGACTTTTCCAGCCTCCCATGCTCTGCCAGGTGCACAAGAAGCCGGGAGGGGAGGGGGCACAGCCAGGATAGCTGATCCAAGCTGGCCAAAGGGATATTCCATATCATATGATATCATGCCCAGTATATTAACTGCGGGGAGTTGGCCGGGGGAAGCAGCGATCGCAGCTCAGGAAGCGGTGGCGTTGGTTGTCGGGTGGTGAGCAGTTGCATCACTTGTTTGGTTTTTTGCCTCCTCCCAAGGTTTCACCTCTCTCTTTCTCTCTCATTATTTTCCTTTTCATTATATTGTTATTATTATTACTATTATTACTACTACTACTACTGTTTTATTTTAATTATTAAACTGTTCTTATCTCAACCCACGTGTTTTCTTACTTTGGCCCTTCCAATTCTCTCCCCCATCCCACAGGGGTGGGGGGAGTGAGCGAGCAGCTCTGTAGTGTTTAGTTGCTGACAGGGGCTAAACCACAACATTTACTAACCTCTTATTGAAGCTTAACAGAACGGCTGACAGTATGCAGCACTTTCTAGAGTCAGCATTAGCAAGAATGTTAAATTTGCAAGGAAAGAGCTTAACTAGAGCGAGTAAGGAACAAAACACAGTAACTAAAATTTTTTTTTTAGTGCGTATGTTTCATCAGATTGTTAGTTTTCATTCCCATGTGATTTAATGTCATTATTATTTCCATAATGTGTGATGCATTCTTTACACAGTATCTTCATTAAGTATCTTTCTTGCTCTCTTTGCCTGACCTGCCATTTTGTCTCTGCTTGGATCTGTACAGAACTACCTTCACTCCTCGAGCTTGTGGCTGTTGCCTTTTCAAACCAAACTCCTGCCCTGTCTGGTGGAGCTGTAGCTTCCCACTACTACAGAAAGCTGCTTCTGCTGACTGTGCAGAATGGGCCCAGGAGGAAGCATAATAATCAAAGCCTCAGCAACAATATGGGGTGCTATGGCTTGTATGGAAGCCAGGTAGTAGCAAGTGTGAGCCAGGACATTGCAAGGCTTTACTGATTTGTGTTGAATCCCAGGTTTATCGGAGACATCTATAGAAAATGAAGATACACTGCACGTCACTCAGGAAGAA
Source organism: Anhinga rufa (assembly GCA_013400875.1). Taxonomy (NCBI): domain Eukaryota; kingdom Metazoa; phylum Chordata; class Aves; order Suliformes; family Anhingidae; genus Anhinga; species Anhinga rufa. The sequence continues at coordinate 9,795 of VZTV01095966.1, read as the reverse complement.
CTTAGAAGTTACTTCAGTAATACTTTTCCTGATCTAATCCGTTATAGTATTTCCTAAAGTCAAACATATGTGTAACAACTTGAGACTGTCTTAAAGGATGTAATACCAGTCCTTATATTCCTATATTCATCTGACAAGCTGCAAAAACTTGTGCAAAAGCATCTTCAATATTTTTCACCAGAAATCTCTACCTAAGAGAAAACATGTGGCTAAAAACTCTCAGTCCTCCAGATACATGTTCTGCCTTGTTTCTTCTCAAAATAGAACAAAAAGATTAATTTCTCCAATTCTGTAGAAAAAGAATTTACAAGATTTTTAAAAAATGTTTTTCCCTTATTTTGTGTTCCTACCGGAATCTTACTATTCACAGAAAAACTGCAGATGGTTTTGCTTTCACTGTTATTTCTTGTAGGGGTCACGTGCTGCTTTTAATTACAACCTGATTCCCTACTGGGGCCTTTGCAAGTGTTACCCAGAGCAACATTTTAGCCTCTACATTTAGACTGAGACAAAAGTTAATCTTCTATGTCAGAGGTTTACTGTACTGGATTTATTAACACCTTCACAATCTTCACCAGTACTTTAAAATTCTTCAGATCAAATTCATCCTAAGTGGAGTCAAGCATAATGAATTCTCAGACTGCTGTCTAATTCTGTGACAGGTGACAAATTCTGTGGTATAACATGAAAATACACAGAGATGTAACTGCAAAAGAAATAAGTAGCAGTTGTAAATACTGATGGGCACAATAAATATCCATTAACAATGACTAGTGAATAAATCAAGTATAGACTACATAGAAAGAATCCCAAGAACCAGGAGTCAAATCAGGAATAAGACTGTGCTTTGTGTTGTGCAGTCAAGGTTAAATCTGTAATTTTTAGTGAAAGTGCTCCAAATTGTTACCTCTTTGTTTCAGAATATAGCTTGCTTTTATGTTGTATTTCATTAATTTTTGGTTCTATAGGAGCAAAACACCCACTAGATTAATTCGTTCACATACATTTTTCTGAGTCACAAACTATTCCTGTATGCAGAGACTTGTCTGTTTCAACAGCAGGGAGCAGAGGCATGCGAGTCTTCTGTTTGTTGCTGTAGTGAACAATAAATTGGCGAGAACCAATATAATATTAGCCTCCTTTAATTGCAGTCTTCTCGTTGTCTGTTTGCTCTACTGTATCTATTTAGTTGCACAGTCTCTGGGCGCTATGGTGTTTCCAGTATGATCACAAATAAATGACTGTGCAGTTCATTTTCAGGCATCAGTGATGAATTTTCATCAGCCTTAAGTAATGCTTAAAGAAGAATTTGGCTGTTTCAAAATGTTAAAGCAAATACTTAAATTGGTTCATATCTGTTGTTTCCATATAGACTCTTTCAGGCACTGATAAGAGGTTAGATTCAGACTACAGATAACTTACAAGATAACACATCATTTAAGCATATTACCAAGTCCAGAATTGATCAGAGAAGACAATGGAGAGGGCACAGACAAAAATGCAAATGGAAATCTAGGAGTCTGATGAATGGGAAAATGAGTGACTCAGCAGGTGGCACTCTACCGATACCCAGATGAAATTAGAGACTACTTTATGACTGGAAGTGGTGAATATTCGATGAAATGCAAATTTAAGGTGCTGAAAGCTGCAGTAGGTGGGGAATTCCTTGAGTTTTTAACATATTCCAAACTAGGTGCTGTGCATAGCCAACTCATCACAACAATCAACACTTAAACCTTGATCAGGTGGCTATGTAGTGCAATTCTGCCTGAATTAATTAATCCTGTAGACTTCTTTCCTCTTTCTATTGTATAGTACTGCTGTACAAAATTAAATCTCCGCTGTATTGTGTCTAGAAGAGGGGATAATTTATTTGTGACTGAAAGAATATAGTACCATCATGGCTGATTTCTGTGGGAGTTTCATGAAGTAAACTCTCTATCAGAATCAGATTTGGCAGAGCCATGACTTTCTGAAAACGCTTTTTGCAAATGTAAGGTGTAGAATTACTGTGGAAAGTGATACACACCTAAAACTAATTGCTGTGTAGCAAAGCCTTGTTACACTACTTGGCTGATCTTTAAACAAAAGTTAGCATTTCAAAAACACTTACTGAAACCATTAGCTTTCTTGCAGTGCATTCCAGTTCAATAACTTTAATGAAGAGAAGCCATATCTTCACATTAAAATTCTAACAAGGAAAATATTTTCTAGTCATCTCTGACTCCAGAAGTATGTTTTTTTCACAGAGTCGTATTGCTTTACAGGAGCAAGTATCCATCATTCATATACAGAATGCTAACCTAGAAAAGACCTGATTTATATCTATTTCCAGAGGTCTGCTAGCCTGGGGATATTAGTGGGAGATGACTGGAAAACAGGTTCTATTGTATTATACAGCATGTTTTTTAAAGCCACAAAATAGCACAAGATTTCCTTTTGCATAAGCATTACTGATTGTTATTGTCTCTGTGGGTAATTATTCTTGCAGTATTCATTTAACTGCTTAATACTTCAAGTTAGACTGTTCTGGTGCACATTACACAGTTGGCAGAGGGGGCTACAGCAGCAAGCATGAGGGGTTAATTGACTTTTATTGAAGCAGTTTATAGCTTGCTCTTGTCTTCATCCTTAAGCACTACTGATCCACTGTAAACTAAGATCTATTGGGACAATATTTTTAAAGATGTTTAGTTTTCCACTAATCTATATTTTATTCGTGTTGTTTCTTTTTTTTCCCCCCCAAGATACTCTAGTGATAAAAAGGATAAGGTCATTGTTCCTGAGTCTCTTTTTCTTAAGGTGAACATATTAAATTCTCCTGCCCATTAAAGGGCAGATGTTGCATATTTTTTTTTTTCATAGAAATTTACATACACTTCAGTTTGTGGAACAGAAATTGCAGTAATTCAGTAGGTAGCTACATTTGCTTAGCTTACATAAGTGCTGTAGGGAGATCTGAGGGGAGAAGAAATACCCTTTTAAGTGATTTTTAAAATATCAAATCTTATTTCAGTTAATTTTAATGGTTTGCTACTGGTAATATTTTAACATTATAACTGTTCAGTGTGTTTGAGCTCTATTAAAGATTTAGATGAAAGTTTTATGGAATACGCTTTTTTAGAATTCAGAGGATTTCATGGATTATTATTCATAACATCTGCCACCTACAGAAAAAAAGCCTTAAAATGCTCCTTTAATATGTATTTAATGCTCATGATACAATTTTATATTAAATGAGATTTGTTTTATTTTAGCAGTTGTGTTTGTGTAGCTGTGGGAAAGGTCTGTTTGCTCTATAAACCCTTAGGTCTGAGGCTTATAGTTCGGCTATTAAAACTTTTGTTATGAGGAAATTTGATATTTCTCAGCATATAACATATATATGTTTTTTGAAAAAGATGGAAGGCTGGAAAAAGAATACAAAATAGACATTTTAATATTAATGAATGCTTACTGCATTCAGTTATTACTAACTTACTACTGTTAGTTAGTTACTGTTAGTACTGTACTACACTTAAAAAGGATTAAGTAAAGGAGTAGCATAGATCCTTTCTGCTTTCCTGCTGTATGTTTTATAAAATAGTTTTCTTAAGAAACCAAACTTTGCTAGAATTTAAGATAGCCACAAGAGAGATCTTGGAAGGTATTCTAAAGGCAGACAAATCACGCTTAAGTCCTTTTTTATTTTTAACTGCAGGAAACTCCCATTGTTTGGTTTTGTGCTTGACATTGAACTGGGCAGGTGTGTCCACATAAGGTGCAACAGGGAGGATTTGCATGCTGGCTTGCTGAAGTGACAGAATTGTGCAAAATAACTGCAGTGGTCTGGCAAGCTTAGGGAAGCAGGTGGATCTGAGATACCTATCTCCAGAATTACAGTGCTGAAAATGCCTGCTTGCCTGCTGCCTAGCCCAGGAGGCATCTACGTATTTTTTCCNCAGAAGGTTTAGAAAGCCCTTTCTCCTCTCGTATTGTTACCTTTGTTCACCTGCATTTCCAAATGCTGTTAATATTGGACAAGTCTGATAGAATATAATAACAATATCCCATTAATCAGCAAGAAAGTCCTTTTTTCAGAAATGTTTTTTCATCAGAAAAAAGACTGGTCAATGGAAGTGTCTAAGAAATCACAAAAGTTACACCAGGGAACATTTCCAAAAAGGATAAAATTTTTGCTAAGTCGAGTGAAGAGACCAGAACAGTCAGCGGCCTGATAATTAGAGCATTTACCTAAGAGCATTTGGAGAAATTATCAGAATCTGGCCCTGAAGACCATAAGGATGTGCCTGAACAAAGAGGAAGTAGCTACTCTGAGGTGATGCCTTCTTTCTCAAAAGTATGAATCACAAGAAGATAACTGAGAATGGGACTGAGCTCTTCTCAGCGGTGCCTGACGACAGGACAAGGGGCAACGGGCACAAGTTGGAACACGGGAAGTTCCACTGAAATCTGAGGAAAAACCCCTTTGCTGTGCGGGTGCCAGAGCAGCGGCCCAGGCTGCCCAGAGAGGCTGTGGAGTCTCCTTCCCTGGAGCCATTCCCACCCCGCCTGGACGCGGTCCTGTGCCCCTGCTCTGGGGGTGCTGCTCACGCAGGGGGGTCGGACAAGATGATCTCCAGGGGTCCCTTCCAACCCCTACCGTTCTGTGATTCTGTAACATGGTTTTGACAATGATAAACCATGCTGGATCAGCCTGAAACTACTCATCAAAAAGGCAATGGTGGAGAAGGGAAGAGTAGTGAATGTAATACACCTTGATCCAAGAATGACTTTTTGCACTGTCTTCCACAGCTTTCTCATTTGGAAACTAAGAAAGTTTGGACCGGATGACTGGAGTGTTAAAGAGGCTGAAAACCGGCTGACCACCAGGCTCAAAGGGTCAACCAGTGCTTTGATGTCAGAGTATCCAGGGGTACATTCTGAGGCTGTTTATGTTAAATATCTTTGTCAGTGATCTGGATGATGCAAGTGAACACACAGTTGGCCAAACTGCAGATGATACTAAGTTAGGGTGGGGCATGACAATGAAGCCATGGCACATGGCTTCAGTGCAGAGGGACCTGAAAAACTTCAGAATTTGGCCAACATAAATCTGGTAAAGATGAACAAAGTGAAGTGCAAATTTTGCACTGGAATGGAAAAACCCTGTGCCTTCGTACAGACCAGGAACCCACTGGCTAAGAAACAGCCCTGCTGGAAAGGACTTGGAGTTACAGGGGATGCAAGACTGAACGTGAGCTGCCAATGCCCTCTTATCATGAATAAGACAAATCACAAACTGAGCTACGTTATAAATGTCTGCTCATTTCTGGTGAGGCTGCACCTCAAACACTGGATCTAGTTTCAGGTCCTCCAGGTCAAGAGGGAAGTTAACAAACTGCAGTGGATCCATCATAGAGTTGTCAAGATCATTAGGGACCTAGAGCAACAGCCCTGAGGTTGAGGGAGGTACACTTGCTTAATCTGGCAAAGATGCTAATAGCAGCCTACAGGTACTTGAAGAGGAATTGCAAAGACGATGGAGTCAATCCCTTCTCAACAGATGACATAAAAAGGGGCAATAGCCATGAATTGTGGCTTGGGAGGTTTGAATGAAGCCTTTTTATCAAGACTGCCAACTCATATACAGGTTGTGAGTGTGCTTTTTATACTCCACATCTCACAATCATTTCTTTTAATATCTTTAACACTTCAACGAATTTTGCTTTTAACACAGAATGAGTTTAAACCAGGTAAAAAATTTCCAGTCAGTTACTCACTCCCTCAGCTATCTCCTGTCATATCACTCTATTTAAGTGTCTTATGGGAGTATTCAGATTTCCTTTTTTGCACAGTGGAATGAATTAAAGGTAAAATATCAACTTGGAATTCCCCAGGAAAGGCATTTCAGTCAGCTTTCATAACACAGGCTTTAAGCAGATTCAAAGATGGTTTTAGTTTATGGATTAATAGCACATGCAGAGGGTCTACGTTGACCCAGTAGACACTAAATGCCTTTGTCTCAGGCATTTAAGTCAGTTGGGTGAATGATTAACTGACTAAAAATTCTCAGTAATTTTTGACATAATAGGCTATCAGATTCTATCAAGTAAACCATACAAGACTATTTAAAATTGTAATTCAGATTAAGAACTATTTTTCCTAGAATATAGTAGTTATGTGGAAAATAAAGCACTAATAGAATTGCCAGAATAATTTACTGTTGCATGACATGAAAGTGGCTTAAATCTCTGCTGGCAGATGAGCACATAGAGTAATGGTTCAAAGTGATCATTACTACTTAATCATGACATGTTCTGCTGGAAAAGGTAGTTATAATTCTCCAAAATGATGCGTTTATATTTCCTCAACTCTTTCTCTTCTTCCTCTTTATGGCATATATCAAGTGACAAGGTTCATATTGAAATGAAAATTGTTCAAATCGGTTACCGAATTAGTAGAATAACCATAAAATAGTTGTTTAAACTTTACTCAAATAATAAAAAGCATTTCAAATAGTAGTTATCACTGTTGTCATCACTGACTTGAAAATCAATAGCAAGTAACAGAATTCTTGGTTTTACTTCAATCATTTATGTTTTATTTATGTATTTACAGATACAGTCAGGTAGCAGTCTCCAACATGGTGATGGTTCTATATCCTACTTCTCATGTTTGGTTTTGTTACGTTACATCTGTATTATTTTCTTGTTGTGGCATACTGTGGAACAAAATTTAATGGTTGCTATTTTTAGCTTACCAAATTAACCTTCTTCAGCAAAAACACCTGCAGAAGGAGTCCCTGGAAAGTACATGCAAATTTTTTTTTGAAGTACATGAATACATTTGTGCCTTTTAATACATGAGAGGTAGTTTGAAAGAGTCAATAATATTCCATAAATGATTAAAATTTTTGAACAAGATTTTTAAAATTAGTAGTATTTTGGATGCCAGTTGATTCATGCCCAAGGGGCATTGGAGAAACAAGTTCCTTCTAGGTGTTCTGAATATATGCCTACTGTATTATATAATAAAATTAATTTATTTGGTTCTTGGTATTGATTGGTAAAGGCAATTTGCAAGACAATTGTTGAATGGATGGACTGCTCAATATTTTGGTTATAATAGGCATTGTCTTGTGTTAAAAGGAGGGGGATGGTAGTATATGACACCTTGCAAAATAACTTTTGCCATGGAATACTCTTTCAGTGCATGCATCATTTTATGATAGTGACTGTTTTAAAATCTGTGCCTTGTGACTAGTCTTCCTTGTTGTAACAGGACTGAACCATTTCAAACATTCTGATTTCACAGCCACACAGGGTTTAAAATATAAATTTCTCCTGTATATCAATAAGATTAGAGAGAATATATGTCAAATATGTTTGTAAGATGAGATCGCTCCTTAATGTTTCAGCAAAGGTTTCTCTTTTTTGTCTCATATTGAGCTTTCTTTTCCTTGTTTTCATTGTGTTTTCTTTCTCCCTTTTGAAGTGCCCTTGACTGACACACACTCTCTGCACTGCAGCCTCCCTGACTTCTGTTCAGGTTGGGGTGAATTTGCTTCATTCTGCCATGCCTGTTATGTGGCCATGTATTTGGTAATGTCAAACATCCACTGTGGTGCTTTAGGTCAAGCTGTAAGAAATAATGTCCAGGCCTCTTTTGATACTGTCAAACACATGAAAAATGCCTGCTCCATGGGATCATTATCACAATTATAGCATTATGACATCTTCCTTCAGATCGAGAGTCCAATATCAAATATGTGTCTCTAAGTTCTTCAATTAAGTATTTTTAAAATGGCTCTAAACATGAGTTTTCTGCATACTGTGCTTTGCTTATCTTTGCCCGTAAAGACCCAGTCTATGTGTTGAAGGTACAGAAGCTCTACAAAATGTTCTTGCTCTTGGGATTTTAAATTATAATTTATCAACTGAAATACTCTTGTTTACTACTATAAAAATAAAAAATTTGGACAAAAGCTAGTTGTTATATTCAAAAGAGGACCTCTACTACCTTTGAGAGATCAGAGACCAGGCCAGGAAGTCTAAAAAAGCTTTTGAGTTTTGCCCCAAGTGAGTATTTGTTGAAATACCTTGAAAAATATGCCTTGATTTTAGGTTTTGTAGGATCGTGCTCTCACTAAAAACTTTCGTACCCAATACTACAGTTGTAGGTAGTCAATTAAAGGCAGTAGTAACTGGAAAAATCTAGAGAAGCCATGCTTAACAAATCAAGAAACATTAATTTTGTGTCATAGGAGAACTGCAGTGCAAATAAAATGGGTTGATATTTGATCCACAAACAGTGACACTAATTAAAGGACTTACGGAAATCATGTGCTGATTTCACATTTCTGGGAAATATTGGGAGTTGCATTTGAGAGGACACAAGGTATTATTTTAAGGTCTATATGCAGGATGAAAACAGTGAATGTAATGTTTTTAATTCATACAGATGCTTTTTATAGCTTGCCATATAGTAAAGTTAGAATTAATTTACTCAATCCAAGATCTAGAAAAAAATATTTTGTTCTTTTATAAAAACTACAGAGAAAAATACATAGAATTGTAGAACAGAGAAAGACAATTGCTGTAGGCAAAATCAATGAGACTATGCACAAGGGAGAGAGGGATACTCAGCATGAGTTAAGGGTTCGTAGAAATAAGCCTTTAGTGTGAAATTCAATCCTGGGCTAAGTATGAACACAGACATATCACACGAACCAATTAAGGACCATTTAAGACTGATGTACTTTTTCATTAAGTGTCTCTTAAATGTAAAACTTGACTAGGTCCCATCAGTCAAATATTCACTTACATGTGACCAATAAAGGTAGCAGAAAAGCTTTTCCTTTAAATTACCTTTTCTTTTGACCAGGAAAAATCTTGCTGAGAAGCTTAAAAACAGCCTATAGTAACAGGAGGTTAAAAAGGTAGTCTGTTCTTTTACAAGTCCCTAGTTTATTTATAAATAAGAAATGCACTGAAATTTGCTCTGCAAGGCTGCAGTTCCTCATAGAACAGCTTGTGAATTAGTAAGAAAGAGTACTAATTGTTTGCTTGATCATTAATTAGCCATCCCGCCTTTCCATATCATCATTTAACTCCATTAAGCTTAATGTTTATACATATAGCATGTTAATGATCTCACATACAGATAGCAGTGGAATACATAGTGATTAGTGAAGCAATAATCACATAAAACATTATCAATTTCATCAGTATTAATGTTAATTCCATCAATTTGCATCATTACCATAGAAACTGGATCACAACTGGAGAGGTATTTTTAGATATCATAAATTATTGCCAGATAAAATTATTTCCAGAAGAACAAAAACCCATGAAAATAACACTGTGTCTTTGTGGGGTATTCTTTAACAGCAACAACAAACCCACCAAAACAACAACAAAACCCCAGAAAAGTGGCTGAGTTTCTAGTGAGATCAGTATAATATCTAGAAGTCTCGAAGTTCTCATTTTAGTTCTTCTTTCATAACATCATGATGATATGACAGCGATCCTTTTCAAAAGCTGTGTTTCTCTTTTCTGTAAGAGTGCTTCCAAATTTTGATCAAGACAACTGAAATACAGAATATCTGTGAAAGCGCCTAAAAAGGCAACAAAGCTAATGAGATAGGTGTACAGTAAGATTTACATATAAAGAGCTTCAAAGACTATAAAGATTCAGAAAGTATAAATTGATGGTCCTTTGGATCATTTACCAGTTTATACCACTGAGATTCTCATCCTAGAGCAGTTTTGTTTGGGAAGAGTAGGAAGTAGTGGGAACGCAATGCAGTATTCA
>VZTV01095964.1:0-13297 GCA_013400875.1 Anhinga rufa | reverse complement strand
GCGTGAGCGAGCGGCGCGCCCCAGCATCCCGCAGCCAGCGGGGCCCCGCAGCCGCCGCCCGCCCCGCCGCCCTGCCCGCTCCCGGGGCCGGCCCTGCTGCCTCTCCTGCCCAACCCGAGCTGGCGGGTTCAACCCTCCTGGGTTTGCAGTCCCTCCCTGGCGTCAAACCCAGTTATCCCCGGCTTTCGCCTGTAGCTGTTCGGGTATTTATCCCAATTTAATCGGCGATTCCCTTCATCAATATTTAGTATTACACAGCCTTACGATTTTCACTGCAGGTGGGCACTCTGTTTGGCTGGGGGATGTGCAAAATAGATGGACCGTGCACCAAACCAAAGCTGTGTTCCTTGCCCAGCCGAGGACATACTCACCTGACTTATTAAAAGCCTTTTTCACCGAGCATGAATTCTGGGTACTACTTGCCAGGCGGCCCCAACACGCTGAGTTTATCCAGGTGTCAATTAGGCTTGTTACGCTTTATCTCCTCAGTATGGTCAATTCGCAACCTGGTCCCAAGTTTGTCCTGACGGGCTGTAATCCCATCAGTATGATTCAGCATATTAATTAATGTTCTGAGCGAGGCCAGAAAGGAGAGACTGCAAAATGAAATTCATATACAGGGCCCCGGTTTTAGGACCCTAATACCATCTGCTAGATGCTCGTATTAGAAATTTCCTCCATCGGCATATTAGTAGACGCACGCCTAGCAGGGTTCCCTCGGTTTTCCTCTGAAGCACGTGCTAACTGCTCCGATGACAGAGGTCAGGGGAAGAGCTGAAACACCAGCGGTCTCATCAGGGGTGACAAATTTTTGTGTTTTCCTTCCTACTACCAACATTCTAGGAAAGTTTTCACTGGGTGTCATCTGCTTATCCTTGTAATACCTGAAGCCACACCGGGCAATTTACCAAAATCATTCTATAACTACCACCGTCAAGAAAATTTTCATCCCCTTCGCAGATCAGAATAAAGTATATTCTGCGGTGCTTGTTTTGCATTTGAGTTGGCATCTAAAAACAAACAAACAAACAGAAAGCATACTGAGCAAATCCTAGCCCATAAAGGCTTACGAAGGGAGGCCTAAGCTATTTAGACACATATTTGTCTTTAGAGACTCTAGGATTCTTTGGAGGCTATAACCTTTTAGCTATCAAAATGTTAATAAAGACTTGGTTTAAATTGAATAAGAAGCTTGCTGTTCTCTCTTACAAAGTTTGCAAAGTGTAGTCGCAAGAACAAATGCCAAATGTTTTGTTAAAACAAGTGGAAGCTGCATATGTCAAAAGGTTCTTTATCATCAGCGTTCTCCCGCATTTATTGCTTTTCTCTTGTTTAAAGTAGCATGACGTTGTCAGAGCCAGTACTAACCGGACAGACACGCATGGATGCAACGTATCAGTAAGACACTAATTTCTCGTTTCTAAACTAATATTCAGAACATGTGAAAATATGTTTTAAAAATAATTAAAGGCATACCGAAGGTGTTAAAACTGGGAAAGTCAGTAACAATTTTAGTATATCTTTTCTCATTTCTTACACACATATTCAATTACACACACTTCCCAGTATTACGGAGCTTATGGGAATTGGCTAGTGATGCCGAACTCAACATGCTTGCTTAAAATGATCTCTCTTTGTTTTGTAGCTCAAAGGCGTATGAGGAAGCTGCATAGTTGTATCTTACTAAATTGTAAGGGAAAAAATACTCCCTTAAAAATCCTCACTACATTATTAAATGATCCAAAAATATTATAGGTGGGGTTAGCACAACTGCCAACTGTTAGGGCTGCCAGATACCTCCCATTATAAGACTGCATTTTCAGTTGTTTAAAAACTTTGCCAAACTTAAACGGTTTGGCTGAAAATTTTCCCTCACCAGGTGTGTGCCTCAGCGATAACTTATTCGAAAATCTGCAGCCAAATGGCTTAGACCTTTCCAAGAAGGAGCCTATCGAGGCACCAATTGTTTGGTCCATGCCGCCAAACTACAGAAACCTTTCCTTTGAGAAGCTCCTGCACCCCCATGTTTGGAGCAGAGATTAGGACGGGAGGTAGCCTGGGAAGGAAGTGGATTTTGCCGCTTAATTTTAGCCAGGCTGTAAACATCTGAAAGCTTCCGATCGCATACACTTGCTAGGGACTTGCTGAAGTTCAGTAGGAAAAATTCCCAAAGATCCCACCTTCGCTAAACGTGCTGCTTCCTCTCACAGCAGCCCAGGTCAACGAGATGGCACAAAAACCCCACCATGTGCCCTGCACCAGAACTATGTAATTCAGCCCTGTAATGGCTGAACTAGGTGCCATGAAACAAACTTCTCCTGCTTGCATCCAGACAGCCTAGTGGAAGTTGTCTGATATCAATATGGAAGAACTATCAAACCAGAACAGAAGAAGGGAGAAGGACATCAGTAAACTGACAGAGCCTGGCAGAGCAAGGGAGGCAGGCTGGGTGCAGAAGGTGGGAGCAGACTCTCAGTCTGAGCAGGGAAGCTAAAATTATTTGCAAAAAGAAACTGGACTTCTTGGCTGGGGAAGCAAAGGGGAGAAGGTAGAAAAAAAGAGAGAGTGCTGAGAAGCCAGGACACTGTCAAGAGAAAAAGAGGGAATCACCAACAACTCTTGTGCTGTTTCTCAATGGAGGTGCTTTAAATAGAGAACTATCTTCTCATTGCCATCAGTTGGCTCAAGTAGGAGGGCACTGTGGGATGGCTCAGAATATTCCACTCCTGATGACTCATTTGGATGCTAGCAGACTGCTACATGATAAAATCTCTGTTCATGCAATTTGCCTTTAACCCCCCCGACTTGAAAAAAAATGACATGCACAAGCATGTGCATTCACACACACACGCACGCATACATGTGCTAAAAGTGTACTAAAGCAAGGGTTAATCTGGTTCAAACAGGATTAAAGGCTGCTGAGTCAAACAGAAAAAAAAAAACAGGAATAAACTCTACTGTGCAGCAACACTTCTTGTATACAGCCCTTGTATGGCACAATTCTCACTCACAGGCCTGTAGTCCACCTTTTCTGCTGGGTCCCGGCTTCATTTAATGGATGGAACAAAACACTGCCAATATTTGCAGCTACTCAGTATTTTGTATTCTCCTCACTGAATAATGTTCAGCCCCACGTCTTATTTACTGGAATCTTCTCAAACTACCCACCAGAGCCTGAATCACAAGGTTTTCCTGTGCCCTTCTTACCATTGTGGTCCTTGAATGCTTCTCGGAGATCCACCAAGGTATCTTCATGAAAATCCCGTGAGCTGACAGAGAGATACTACCCACGTTTTAAACACTAAGAATTTGGCACAAGTATCCCATCCATTCTGGGTGCCCAAACTGAGAGATGAAGAAGCTGGCTTTTCAAGTTACTCGGCTTTATAAAGTACCGCATATATTGGCACTGTATGTTGAAAGCACCTTTCCCCTAGATTTCACTGGCAGTGGCAAATGCTTGCCATAGTTCACAAACAAATGAGAATATAAAGAACCAAAATTAATAGACCTATAATTTGAGTGTGTTAAAAAACAAGTAAAATACTTGATCTCATGTATTTCTGCCAAATACACATATCTCCTTCTTTACAAGGCAAAGTTTTAAAGCAAGTAACACCATGCGCCAGGGGGTTATGTAACATTTCCCATTATCCCGGTTTAATAAAGCTTGTTTTCTTAGCATTATAGTGTCAGAACACAATATAAAATAAAATCGTTTTTTAAAACTATTTTCTATCCTTTAATATCTTCGTTTTAAGTAAATATTAAGATTTGTGGGAGGTTTGACTCATGTTTTGAACTGTGGAGTTGGCAATAGCAGTAATGCCTTAGGGGGAGGTCTAATGGGTTGCTGAGCCTTCCCTTTTCTGTGTTCGAGCAGAATACAGTACGCATGGGTTATGATTCACAGTGGCTGTAACTGATGACTGGCTGCTCAGTGGTCCACAAGGACTGACTCAGGTGTTCTGAACCGAGGGCAAGTGCCTCACGCTACCAAGCGACCATCAAAAATACTTGCCAGGCCAAAGCGCCATCTACTTCCCTAGTCATTTCCCACCAAAGGAAGACTGAAAGACTGCAGAAAACGCACATTTCTTTCACACTACCAGAGGTGGGAGGATACGTGGTCAGGGCAGCAGGGGGAAGGCCACAGTGCTCTTACTGGAAGGTCTGTCAATATCAGAATTTCTGGTTATTTCAGAATAATATCAGAATTTCTGGTTATTTCATTATTCTAGTAGCACTTTGTTCAATTTGTTCTGCATCTTCTGAATTTTCATCCTTGTTTCTTGAATATATTAAGTGTTTTGAAGAGTGCCTAGAGCTGAAAATCATCACTCAAAGAAACCTGTATTAACATGAATGCCAACGTGAACTTTTACAGCCATCTTTGAGACGCTCCAATTGCAGTACTGCTTTAACCTAGCTATGGAAGCAAAACTCTAAGTGGGATAAATCAAAAAATCATGGGAAACACGAGTTGTGAAGTTAAACGTGAGGGTATTTGAAAAGAAAAATGTTTTTCAAGGTGAATGATTTTGTAACAACTCACTGCAAAGAGTTCTAGCCATAAATACCTTTCTCATAGTGACAGGAAACCTTGAGCACCAAAAGGCAGGCTGGGCCTTTGGAAGAATAAGCTTCTACATCATAGAATAATGATGCAAACAGCAAAGATCTTGAACTAAAGCGTGGTCAGATGACAGTTTCCAACAGGAGACGCAGTGTGCTTCAGTGACACAGCAAACAGTTGCCTGAAGATACGCTAGACGCAAACTACTCTCAAACTATGATAATAATGGGCAACATGTTGGGAGCAAGGTTTTCAATATAAGGACCAGCATCTTCTCAATGAATAGCGATAACTGTTTGGGGTGAAACGTTCTTAGTACGGTGCTATATCTCGAATCAACCTTGCTCAGGACAGGCTTGACCAAAGCTGAAAAAATGATTCCAGGAGAGAAACAGTTCAAGTAGTCCAAACACATTTGTAAAAGACACAAGAGTAATTTTGAAGGCACTCTTCTGATCTGAAAAAATTAAAATTCAAGTTCTTCCCTACAAAGTATTTTTTTCGTTCTTGCCTCATCTCAGGACTCCTGTACAACTTCTCAAGAAATGCACTCATAAAAAACTATGCTAAAACACATTCTGGAATCCTAGCAGTCATAGGTCAGAAGAGCTGACCCATACAGAAGAAATGTCCCATACCAATCTGAACCGTTGGCTAGTGTGTGAACATTTTAAATGAAAAAAACCCCAAACAACCTGAATATGAAAGCAGCTTTTTCATTTTCTTACAGAATTTTAGGTTACTTCTGATAAAACTTTTCATTTTTAAAAATCTGTTTATTTGGAAGAGGTACAACTGACCTCCCTGCACTCTCATAGTTAGGGAAAAATTAATCTGGTAAATGATCTAATGAAGAAAAAGTAGGAAAATGAAGAGCTAAAGTTGCTATGTTTACAATGCACACTGTTAATTTTGAAAGGTGAAAAGGCAAGTGAAAAAAAAAGCACGTAGGAGATGAGAAAGTACTGGAGCTTCCTTCTTAATGTGGTTCCCAACCACTCAGCTGCGGTTTAGACTCTGAATACAAATCATATTAGTCTTATCTAAACCATCTAAGAGCAGCATTCACATATTCTGGAACAAGACATGCACTCCTGGGAAGTAAAGCTGGTACCTAAGAAAAAAAAACTAGTAGAAGAAGCAGAAAAGAAACCCCAAACAGCCCTCTTTCAATGAATTCAAACAGTAAAAATCAACCAACCAGAAATTTAAATGGATCTAGTTGTTAACTTATGTCCTAGCTCTTGTTTCTTTTTCTCACATTCACTGTTATTGAAACGTGGCTTTTTGTTTATTAATTTACTTCTAGCATAGGACTGCTTGACAAAATGTTTATGCGTTTTGTCATGTGTCATTAGTTTCTTCCACATAACTATGCACGCTGACACTAAAAGATACCTTCCACATTTTTTTAATCTAAATAGACCGATTTTTGAATGATTTTAAAATAAAATAAATAATGAAAAATCGGGTGGGATAGTGACATCAATGTTAATTCAAATGCGTTTTTAAGGTTATTCTGACATTTGAAAAAGTGGCCAAGCACATTCTGCATGCTTGTTTTTATACACAGATACATCTGTCAGAAATCCATGTACAAGCTTGTATGTGACTCATAGTATTGTGTGTGTTGTAAAATAAATCTGTATTGGTCTGCTCCCAATCTAAATATACTTGTGACTAAAGCTCTCACATGCAGATATACATCTAGCAAGTCAAAATCTGTTTCCNCTGCTCTCCAGACCCTTCACCAGCTGCGTTGTCCTCCTCTGGACACGCTCCAGCACCTCAACGTTCTTCTCCTATTGAGGGGCCCCAAACTGAACACAGTATTCAAGGTGCAGCCTCACCAGTGCCGAGTACAGGGGCACCATCCCTGCCCTGCTCCTGCTGGCCACACTATTCCTGATACAAGCCAGGATGCTGCTGGCCACCTTGGCCACCTGGGCACACTGCTGGCTCATGTTCAGCCGGCTGTCAACCAGCACCCCCAGGTCCTTCGCCACCAGGCAGCTTTCCAGCCACTCTTCCCCAAGCCTGTAGCGTTGCCTGGGGCTGTTGTGACCCAAGTGCAGGATCCAGCACTTGGCCTTGTTAAACCTCATACAATTGGCCTTAGCCCGTTGATCCAGCCTGTCCAGACCCCTCCTACCCTCGAGCAGATCATCACTCCTGCCAAACTTGGTATCATCTGCAAAGTTACTGAGGGTGCACTCAATCCTCTCGTCCAGATCACTGACAAAGATGTTAAACAAGACTGGCCTCAACACTGAGCCCTGGGGAACGCCGCTTGTGACCAGCCACCAACTGGATTTAACTCTGTTCACTGGGAGCTGTAACTTATTGAATTTATATACAAAACCTAACAGGTGATAAAAAAAATACATCAAAGATTATTTTAACTCTACCATAATACACTGCTACCATTAGATCTTACTTTATTGAATGATTCATGGTTTATTGGCTTTTCTAGATTTGCTTTTATATTTCTGCCTCGCTATTTTAAGATGTATTATATTTAATCCAAAAACTGCCATCCTACCTAAACCTACTTAGAATTTTCTATGATGAAATCTCATTGAATGAAGATTAGTGAGAATTATCATCTTTCACAGTGTAGTCTGGGGGAACGTTCCAACCACAGCACAGCATAACCCAAAAATATCTTACCCACCTTCAAATTCTATACTATCAAGATTTAAAGATACAAAATATGAGGGATATTTTTTCTTTACTGAGCAAAAATAATAGAAGACACACGGACATGTGTTCAGCTTGTACTTTGTAGCAGAATGCCGCACAGCTTTCACATATTCATGTATCATTTGTTCTATGGGCAGAACCTATGAAACAGTGTGTTGTTTCTGTAGAAAGATGCCAACAGGGATTCACATGTCAGAGTGGAAGGGAGCTTAAAACAGGACAAAACTCATCTGAAACTTGACTGCTTTGTAGGAAATTCTCCTATTTAGAGCTACCACAGATGTTTTGCCTGAATCTGTCTGCACATGCAATTAGCAGAAAATGAACAGAAAATTGCTAGTATTTGGGAAAGACCAGGGCAATTATTTTTAAAAGTTGCAGTTTTTGTATCCAGTACTTTCTGTTCACTTAAGATAAAACATTGCTCCCCATTTAAAAACTCTGAGAAGTTATTTTCCTCATCATTTAAAGGAAACTGGAGTATACCTTGCAGTTTGAAGCTATCAGAATTACTGAACATTTATATTGCAGCTGGGTACAAGGCCTATAACTTTGGGCCCGACTGTGTTGAGCGCTGAGCAAAGACAAAGACTTTGATTCTCAAGCCTTCAGGGCAACGTCCCTTTTTACAAAATAAATTTAAAAAGCTATCTTACATATTTATAATACACAATCTCAATTTTTAGTTGAAGAAATAACATTTTAAAGGTATTCCTCTGCAGTTTGGAGTAGCTAATAGCAGCTACAAAGAATTAAAAGGTAATAAAAAACCCCCACTCTAACTTCAGCACCTTATTGACTAAATCAAGCATTTTCCTTTTTAAAAATATATATAGTAGCTTACTCTGAAATTTCCCCCCAAATTCTGACGGAGTTAGTGCATGATCATTTTTTAATGGAAAATCTCATGCCTTTTCTGCAATAAAAATGTTTAGAAGATAAAATTCTTTAAAAGTATGTTTTCTTACATTGGTAGCTGCAGAAAATAAAAAAAAAAAAGAACAAAATACTTTAGCTGATACTTGTATTTTGTATTCTCACACTCCCCATTTTGAGTTCAGCATTTTTTAAATAGAAAAACTTAAGATTTAAAAAATTCCACGTGTGAGGTTTGTTTACAAAAAATAATGCAGTTATTGTTCAGTTATTCTTTACATGTGTAGATGGGGATCAAGTTCACGTTACTTTAAAACAATAGCTTTTGTTCTTGAGATGTATTCTAGAGGCAGAAAAATTCTAGTTGCTGCAGCACGATGAGTTCTTGATATATTGAACAGTAGAGGAAATAGTCTCAGAAACTATGTAAACTGCTTCCAGCCTGAACTTCGCAGGCTGCTTTTTTGCCAGTATTTCAAAACATGTTTAGCTGAATAAGCATATTTTCGACATTACAACAGGGTGTAATCACTTTTTCATCTGATCTGCTCTTCATGTACGCTTTATTACAAAAAGGTGGAAAGTTACACATGGCAAAAAAACAGGCATGAAGAAATCTAAAATAAACGATTCAAACATTTTCCATTTCCCCCAGCACCCTCACCAGTAAAATGCATGAAAAAAATCTTATGTAGACGATGAGTGTATGACTCACATGGGAGTTTCATATAGCTTCCTCTTCTACTGTAAGCCTCACTGGGATTCTCTCTCCCACTGCTACTAGCTACCGCATGGTGTATGGATGTTGTTTAAGATGTTTTCTTCCACCTGAAGTGAGCTAAGTGGCTTAAGCAGCACTTGAGAAATCGCTCCTTTCCCTCCACCACGCCACTCCAGCGCCAGGGAGTGGGGGTGTGAAAGCTAAGGCTTCCTAGCAGAGAGGAGAGAGAGGTGCTGGCACCGAGCTCTCGGTGAGGAGGCCTCCTGCCAGAACAGCCCACTCAGCCAGAACCAGCTAACCTTAGAGGACACCGCACGGACCATTTCTCTGCTCAGGCTCAGAAGAATATTGAAGGTTGTGAACGGGATACAAAGCAAATGTATGTCAGTGTAGAACTGGCACAGGTCTGATTCTCCTCTCCAGTCAATGGCCTTACTGCTTAAGACTTGAAAGGACTCAGGATTTCACACAATGAAACACTTGTTCAGCTGCAAAGGGAAAGCTACTAAAACGACAAAGCAGAACCCGTATGGAACAAACTACAGAAAACAGCTTCCCTGCTCTTCTCTTCCCAGACTTCAGAGGAGATCCTATGCGTGGCTGGTGTAAACACCTGTAACTCCTAGTTTAAGGAGTTACAGTTAGTTAGTCCTAGTTAGTCCCAATCCTAAACACCTAGAATAAGATTGTTTCCTATCAGCCTGGGACCTGGGCTGCACACGGACAAGGTGGGAGGCAAATATCACTGTGAGGGCAGGTTTGATGTAGTTCTGTTACCTTGCTGGAGAAAGACACTGCCTGCGCTCAAGATGTCATTCAGTTTAGTCATCTGGTGTGGAAGAGCAGAGCATGTGGTTCAGGAATGCAAGCTCATGCTTGTTTCTAAGCCATCTCCAGCTAATACCTCGATTCAAGCCCAGTGACGAATTTTTGAACACTTGCACAGACTTTGTGCAAAAGAAGGGGAACCGTTTAATGAAAGTATGGCTGTGTGTGTAAACTGTGGGTTAAACGTTTTCAGATTGTGTCCCTATAAACGAAAACCTGGCAAACAGAGTGGTATGACAGACAGGACTGCACAGTGCGGTGCATTAGAGAGCTTTGCAACCTCTGGTCACTTTCTGAAAAAAATGGGTTTAGCTGGCATTAATTGTCTGTTACCTGCTCTCCAGAATTTGCCGTAGATACTAACTAGCACTACAGGAGTACTTCAGATCCCTTCTTAATTTTAGGGCATTGATATGGTAGAGTATGCCTTGGAAAACTTACAGGAATATAGATATTGATGAGGAGAAATACAACACGGGGGAGGGCTGGGAGCAGGAACAGTGGTTTGGGGATGTGGCACAGTTCCTGCTCGGTCCCAGGACGCACTACCAGTGTGGGACTAGAACCCTGTCCCTGGGGAGTACTGGGCAGGGGTGAAAAGAGGAAGGAAAAACTGGATTCTCCTTGTGCATCAGGTCAAAGAAAGTAATCCATTCGTTCTCAAAGTAGGACTCATGTAAAAGCTGTTGATGTATATACTAAAAAGCACAGTTATAATTTGCCTTGGCTTTACCACCTTTGTGTAGAAGCTGATGAGAAGGGGGGAGATCTCTATGGCCTAGGTCAGGGATTTAAATGCATTGGTGTAGGGCAAACTGGAAAACTTGCCCGTATATTATCAGTTATTACATCTGTGAGACCAAGAACATGGGTCATCCAGTGCTACCCACCTGCATACTTAAGCAATACAGTCAACTTTGCAGACAGCTAATCATCTTTCCTCTTGTTTTCTCAGAACATATTTAGTGACAATGGACATAAAAGGGCAGAGGGATATAACTGCCCTTGCTCTGATGGAGCAATACTTGTCTAGTTGGGTTTATGTTTATACATAGATTCAATTTATTATATTTATTTGTCTGTGTTACTGCAGCTGTTTTGCATTTTTTCATGCTCACACTAGCAAATACCAGGGACAACAGCCTGATTAATGATGACAAGACTGAATTAGGGAAGTGACTAAGGGCTGTGTGATCATACAGATTCAATCATTTTGCACGAGCAAAATGGGGAAGAAGGAAAGACTAAGAGGTAAACAAATGAAAATGCTGTCCTTAAAATAAAATCATCGGTAGTCCTGCAACACAATATGGAAGTATGGTAGTATCGCTGACTTCAGGGCTCCCTTTAATTCCAGAGTTGTATGTTATGATTTAGTGTCATCTGTTGTTATTTCAACCTTAAGGTATCCAAATATTAGTAAACACAAATAACAATGGGGGAGGAGGGAGAGCAGAGTTAAAAACCATGCAGCTAATCAAAGACTGCTCCCCCAAAATATGGAGCCTTTTCTTTATGAAATTTAAGTCAAAACTACACATGAGACCGTGACCGATGGCACTTTCAGCACAGTTGGGCAAATAACGCTCTTTTACACTGCTTGTGTGAGGCCACGTGAAATCAATGTTGAGATTTGCAACCACAACCACAGCAACTGAGTTTGCCTGGGATTACCAGGAGCAACTAAGAATGTTTCATTTGAAAGAAAACTCATGCAACTCTTTATTTATTATTTAAGTATTGGGAGGGGCTGTTGATCTATAAATGTTCATCTATTATTTAGAAAGGAAAATGCAGTGCATTGTTTTCCTCCACATATCAGACTATTTCCTTATCTTTAAGGGCTGAATATAACCATTTATAAATGGACGAAAGTAGCTGTTGAAAGATACTACAGTATTTTACAAGTTACAGAATATCTCCGAAAAAAGGCATTATGCCATCAAACATAAATAAATAACACTATTTCACACAGGGCCGTTATGATGTTGAACCTGCAAACACTTCCATCTTCTGCCTATAAATATGCGATGTAGAAGACCTTTCCCAAAGCACTAGCTCTCCCCAACTCCTCAGGACCATTACAGCTCAGGAGGCCTTGCCTAAGAGTATCTTCATCCAGAAGAACTAGATTGTCAGTATAAAATGCTTTACCCTGATAATAATGTTCTGTGATCTCTGCTCTGGACAGGTCTGTTTTTCTCCTAGACCACCTGGCTACTAATTAGGCTTTCCTCCCATCTCACTCTTTGGTCTATTGAGACTTGCTCTCTTTGCTCTCCAATGCACCCAAAACTATGGAACTTAAGTAGATTTCTATGCTGGTCCTTCTGTTCAAATACTGTCACCCATTACCTTAACATGTGTTATGTCTTGTCTAGGTTACACCTTGTCTACAGTGTCTATTTGCATAATTTTACAGCAGAAGAGTCCCTCCTGAGATGGTCCTAAACTCCACAAAACAGAGAGTTCTGCAAGTCTCAGGTTTCTTTATTGGAGGCTGAACCAGGGGTGATACCGCTACAGGCGAGTAAATTTTTCCTCGTTTTCACCGTCCTTTGCTAAGCAGAATACTAACATTCTGAAGGATGGAACCTGCATGCACAGGGAGCTTTTGCAGAGCAGCCTCATAGTGAGGAACCCATCAAGAATTCCCTCTGAAGAGGCTTAGTGGCTCTTAGTCCTCCCTGCCAACTACTAGCTGGAAGGCAGAAAGTAGCCAAGATATAGAAGTTTTAAGGCACATCGGAAGGCTAAAAGCATACCACTGTATTCATTCAGGGGGTTGATTTACCAGTTTTTAGGTGCCAAAGGATGTTTTGCTGTGTGCATTGTCTATAAAATGACGTACTAGAGCATCTTCTGCCTTTAGAAGGCTGCAAAGGCCAGTACACGCTATCAGCAGAGTCCAGCCCACTTCTATAAAGATTACTTTTATAAATTCATAAAGATTTATAGTACAGACATTTCCAACACAGTCGCTGGTGATTTTGCCTGAACTCCAATATATTATTATATGCAAA
The DNA here is from genome assembly GCA_013400875.1 of Anhinga rufa. NCBI lineage: Eukaryota > Metazoa > Chordata > Aves > Suliformes > Anhingidae > Anhinga > Anhinga rufa. Next base: position 570 of record VZTV01095964.1, on the reverse strand, counting down.
GACAGTAGCCAGCAGCTATTCAGAAGCGCTCAGAGAGTGTGTTAGCAGTTAGTAAGTGAATTCATTTTTTCTGTTTTAAAATCCTTTCAAGAAACGAATAAACTATGATAACAATAGAATCTTTAACAATATTACTCAGACAAATGTTTGGACATCTGACATGCTAGAGTGAAGTGTGATAGCATCTATCATCAGCCGATGCTGTACAATTATACAGCACTTCCCTGCAATCAGGAACTGCGTCAGATTAAAACGCTGTGCTGTAGAGGCAGGCAAGGAACTTCCTTGCAGAAACAGGATCCGGCAGTCCTTACAGTTTTCCCCTACCAACACCAGGATTGCACATTAAAACAGAAGAATTTCAGGTGTGTAACTGCGGGGCTCCAGGCAGCTGGCCCTTGCTGACTATCAGTGGCAGTTATACTGTGGAATATCTTTCAGATACTTAAACCACAGTATATTTAACTACAAGACATTTGTGGCATAACCAAATTTATGGGTGTGAGTCTCCTTGAGTCATGCAATGCTGACAGAAATGCTGATGCAAACTAACACAAAACCATATCTTCC
>VZTV01095954.1:308-16268 GCA_013400875.1 Anhinga rufa | reverse complement strand
GGGTTTTCCTTTTTATTTCAGTTCTGTTTGTGGAAGGATTTCAGGATCAAGCAACGCTTAATGAATGACAGATGGTTTTTTTGAATTATATCGACTTACTGTTACATCCCACATGGTAGCAGGGAAGGGGAGATGGGGTCTGCAGAGCCCCAGCGACACAAGGTGGTGGCTGGATAGAGCCTTGGCTCTTCCTTGGTGGGAGCTCGGTGGCCTGGTGGGATGGGACAAGGGTTGTGTTAAGGGAACAGGGACTTTGTGGGCTGCGCTTGGAGAACATTCTGTCTCTGGACTCATGACGTGGTTGAGTCCTTAAAGAAAATTTGGCTACGTGCGTGTTGCCTCATCATCACTTTGTAGTGATTTCGTAGTGATGTCGTCGTGTTTCCCGCTTGGAGCTTCCTTTTGCCTTCCCAGACCCTTCACTCTACTCAGACTGGAAGGATTTTTGCATTGTTAAAAAATAATGCGGTTGATCTGGTCTTGATCCCACACACCTATTTCCATCTGTACTACACCAAAACGTCTCTCTCGTCCGTTTGGTTATTAAATATTTTTATTACATCCTTTGCAATTAAAAGCAAGGGCCTCCTGTTACACTGCAGTTTTCTTTTAAAAGCCTTAGTACCGTCAACGGCTGGATTCGTGGTGTGGAATGTCAGCATTTTCTGTATGTATAATTGCGTCTGCTGCTCATTACAGTCCAGCGCTAGCCTAGTAACCAGGTAGCTCTATTGGCTGCCATATTTTTAGAAAGAAGGTTAAACAGGATTACCGTGCAACTTGCCGTTCTTCTTGGGATTCGGGATAGAGCCTGCTGATGTGCTCGGCATGTCTGGTTAGATTTAGCGAAGTCACTCGACACCAGAGAGGAGCGTGCTGCTGAGCGGATTGCCACAAGCAAATATTTGAGCCTCCCTGAAGTTTTAGTTAGAAAACATATTCCTAAAACGTTGTTAGGAAGCGTATGGGCGACTTTGTGACTGCGTGGATTGCTCTGTAACGGTGTTGTTTCTCATCACCTGAGGTGGGGGAACAGGTAAAAGTCCATCACAAATGCAGCGCAGGGACTGAATTCCTGGAGATGAAATGGAAATCTGGATACACAAACTGAGCCTGTCAGTGCTGTATCATGATGAAGACACTTGTGACTAGCTTTTTCTTTTGGCTTTGGGGAGAAATTGCAAAGTATTAATACCCAACTTAAAACATACAGACCCACTCAGGCTCTATAACATCCTATTGGATGCTCCCCTTTTTTAAACTGGATTTTTAGCTCAAATATAGGAAAGCATTTAATCAGCTTGTTAATTGAGGTTATACATTTCTACATAGCAGAGACAAATTAAGCAAGCTACTCTGGTACCAGAAAACATCTGCTAAACAAAGGCAAACTTAATGATAAACAAAATTAGGTTCTTCTCTAGTTGGGTTTCATCCATCTGCACCCAACTAGTGCTCACTTTTAAAGAAGGCAGAGATACAAGCTATTGCTTTTAATCCATTTTGACAGAAGAAAGCAGTGATTAGGCAAAGCCACTGTGCTCTAATCTTCCCAAGTTTAAGCCAGGCCATAACGCGCACATTATGCTTTCCGACTGGCATCCCTGGAACAGAACGATGCTCAATGTTTCCTGCACTACAGTCTGGCTGGATGTTCAGTTTATTCACACGTCGATTTTACAGTATGCAACAGAAGCGTACCAACTTCTTTTGGCGTCAGAGGGGGGTCAGCATTAAGATCTTTACACTGACAATCTGGCTTTACGATGTACGCTGATGTTTTATTTGCTGGAGCAGGATTAGTAATCATTTTAAGGTGTTACAGTTGGCTTCTGTAAAAGCTCTGAAACTGTGAGATCGGAGCCGTTTTATGCAGTAGAAGCCGTGGGGGTGGAAGCCAGTAGCTTTGAATAACGGTGTTTGCAAGAGCAAAGCTGCACTGTGTATGTTCCTGGGGCAGAAGGAGGCTCAAATGTGCTGCTGTGTTTGTGTTTTGCCTGGGTTCCTATATGCAGGTGTTGGTATGGTATACTTTGCATTTGTAATCTTTATGGAATATAAAATTCTGCTCTTGACACTGCATTGGAATTAAGTGAGGGCTGTTAGAGAAGAGGGAGGCAGGGTTAATTGCAGTGTTAGAATACCAAGTCGCGGGGCTGGGATGAACCTTAAAAGGTCAGCCCGGCTATCGCTTGATACTAAAATGGGCTTCACCGTTTGCACCGTTGCTTTTCGCTTCTTCCTAAATTGTCCAGTGACAGGGTTTGTTCCCTCTCTGTCATTTCCACTTCGTGCCATAATCCTCAGATCCTTTTTTACAGACCTGCTCCAGCTCCAGCTCCAGGCAGTTGTTTAATCCCATATTTATGCGGTTGATTAATCCCTGTTTAAATGTAGTGCTTCCACTTGTCCCTATTGAATTTAATTTTATTCTTTCAGTCTGATTTTCCAGTTTGTCAAGATCGCTTTGAATTCTAGGTCCCATCCTTCAGTGCGCTTGCTGTCCCTCCCTGATTGGTGTCACCTGCAGATTTGGACTCGATGACCTTAAGGGTCTTTTCCAACCTAAACGCTTCCATGATTTAATGGCATGGATTGTCAGTACTTGAGAGGTGCAGATATGTCTGGCCTGCTGACTGTCACAAACCAGAAGTTGCATTTGAAATATATCTTTGCAATACTTCCTATTAGAATCCATCATGCTAATACCCGTAAGGATCTCTGTATATACGATGCATGTCTAGGATAATACAGGTTAAACCCCGTTTTGTTCCCTCAACAGATGTGAAGCCGTCTAATATGTTGGTGAACACGCGAGGCCAGGTGAAGCTGTGTGACTTCGGGGTCAGCACTCAGGTAATTCCCCCCTTTAGATATCTGCCCGCGCTCTTTCGAATGTCAAAGTCACCTGGCTGCCAGACAGACAGCCCCACAGCAAGCTCCCCTCTGCTGGGAGAGCCCTATTCATTTTTAATCTCTGGGCGACTTTTCTTCATCTGAATATGATTGTTCATTGTTTAATGACAGTAAAAACTGCTGATATTGTAATTACTACTTACGAATAGCAAACTTCATTGATATGCAGCTTTGATATGAAAGCGTTTTGGCCAGACAAAAGGGAGGGCAGAACGAGAGACGTGTCTGGGGAGCCCAACTGGCCCACAATAAAAATTAATATTGGGAGTAACAATAGTGGTGGGCTTTTACAATGTGCAGCACAAATTTTAATTAATTTCCATTTTGGGCCTCCCTGGAGAACTTCTCTGATAGTGACCCATGAGCTTGCTGTGATGTTGATTTGAATTTCAGCACCTTTACTCTCAGCCAAACATGAGGACCAAAGAGAAGGTCAGCCTTGTATTATAAGTTGTCAGAGTCTGTTGTCCCTCCAGCGTATTTAGCGCTCATTGCATTCAAGTGATGAATGTGGCTTTATTCACATCTCGAGCCAGCTGACTGAAAAATGAGTGCGTTCAATCCTACTTCAAATTGACTTTTTATATCAGACTAGTTTGGGGTACTAAAGCGATAAGCATCCTGTTTAACAGAATTGTTTAAGGTTATCTGCCATAAACTGTAATGCAGTGCTTGTTTAAATTGGAACTCTCATTCCGAACAAAAGAGAGATTTAATCATTTTTAATGCCTTTGCAGATAAATTTGTTCCCTTTTACATAATTTTTAGTTGATTTATAGGAATGATGATTGTAGGTTAAATGAGGAATAATTGCCCATTTTATTTCCACATTATCTTTATATTGTTCTAACAGACTGTTTTGTCTGATAGCTGGTGAATTCTATAGCCAAGACGTATGTTGGAACAAATGCTTATATGGCGGTAAGTGGATTTATGCAGGAATAACATTTAAATAGAAGTATTTGTTCGCAATCTTGTTCTGTGTAATGCAGGATATATTCTAAATCAATTCTCAGACTTCACCTCTCCCTACCCCCAGCATAAGCTGCGTCTTAATCATATATGCCACGAAACAACTCGCTCTTACCATCTCGCAGACCCTCTCCCGTCCTATCTGTGCTCACCTACCAGCTCTGTGACAACTGGCACTTCTTGCTGATAGGGAAGAGGAATACTGGAAAAGTGACTCTTTCATGTGTTTGTAGTTGTCTTTAATGCACTGTAAGAGCTGGGAACAAAGGAGAGAGCCAGTTCAACATAAAAAAGCAGCTTCCCACTGACAGCCTGCAGCTCCTTGCGGGCCGCTCTCGGTCCGATGCCGTCCACAGTTTGGGAACCGCTGCTCTGAGCCTGCAGTTTAGCAAAGCGTTTAGACGAGTGCGGGATTCTCGTGGACTTCTTGGTACCTAAGCACCTGTGCCAAAATATTGGGGCTAAGAATTTTAGGTCATTAAAATTGCGTGTTGTGTAATCTTCAAACCATACGTACCAAGTCGTCAACATTTTTCACTTCCCTATATAAGTTTTGGTCAGAATGCTTGTTATGATGAGACTACTTTTGTCCTTTTTCTGTACATTAAAACATAAATTCCCATCATTTTTAAATAAAGTAAAACGTTGCTGAAGATACATCATGTGGAGGAACGCTGCTGCTGTTAGCTAGGGTGTGAGGTTTAGGTTTAGCAGTTCTAGATGACCTCACACCTGGTGTTCATGTCTTCAAGATGAATACGGTGACGAGAGCCCGTCTGAAAGCAAATTACAAAAGTTAGCGTGTATTTTGCATTGGGTCAATCGGATTAATTCTAGTTCTCCATTTAACAGATGTGAAAACTTAAATGCTTTAGTTTAGAGCAGATATTAACTGTTGTCCTTTAGTTTTGGCCATTAAAATTCTTTTAGCAAAGTACGTATGTCGTAATATTAATGAGGAAAGCATAAGTGTTCGGCTTGTTTTAAAAAAAAAAAATGCAAGCAGTACAAAGTGGTTGATACTTGTATTTTTCAAACCTCAGAGGAGAGAGAAATCCATGACCTTTAATTGCTTTCAGGTATTTTTTCTTACTTGGAAGAAGAAAGCAGACCAGGGTGTCCATTTATTTGCTAAGTGCTTTTCTAGTCAAGGTGTACTCATTATGTAGCTTTCAAACATTCATGTCACCATCCTAGAAAGACTTGGGCTATCCTCTGTCATCAGAATATTATGTACAGAAAAATGTTTGTGAAAAAAAGAAAAGAGAGGATAAAAATCAGGTCTTCTGTATTACCACTTTTGCCAGTAAGCCTGCTGATTTCTATGCCTCTATTTTCTAAAAGAACTGGAATACAGTGATTCAGGCAAATAAACAGCTTCAAATTAATCAACTTTTCCAACTCAGCTGTTGCTCTTAGAGCGGTCTTAAGCAGGTCTGAGAATTAAATTGTATTATGCTTTTAGTGTACAAATCAAGATTACTGTTCTCTTTCCCAGGTGTACATTAAATAAATTACTTCTTATTCCTTATTGTTTATGGATGAATGTGACGCATTCCTCTATTAATTGAAAAAGAGAAGCTTAAGCTAAAACATACTTGATCTGGTTTCTTCTGTTAAAATTGTTTTGCTTGCTGAATGAGTCATTTTTCGCCATCAAATTTATATTCTAGTCATCAAAAAATAATGAAGATCGTAGGCTTTGGTTTGTCTGCTTACATGGCAGACTGAGCGAATTTGAAACCATTAAAAAATTTGAGGTTCCTGTTTAAAAATAAACAAGGAAAACAGCTTTTTGATTGAGAAAGAAACATTTCCGACAAAAGTACCTTTTCTGTAAAGTCATTTTGGCACCACTTTGTACAGAAAAAAGAATTTGGATCAAAAAAGTAACCGTAGAAATTTTTAAGGGAAGATATTTTTGAGCTCCGTAGGATGATCTCTGTGTGCACACTTGACTTCATGCATGTGTTATTCTTATTTTTATCTTCTTTTCCATACTCTTAAGTTCATGTGACTAGACTTTTTGTTTAAATCTGCCAATTATTTACTTGCCACTACCTTCTGTGAATACATAATTTCTAAATATAAATGGCTGTTTAAAACTTGAGCCGTGTATAACGGAAGAATAAACAATTTAATGTTGCTCAGTGTGAATTCTGCATCTGATTTGGCAGCTCAGGAAAGGCCAGGGTCTCCTAACATATGCTGACCTAGGCCAGCTACACTTAATGAAGGCTGGCCTTAATGAACTTTAAAAAAAAAAAAATAAGATTTTTGGGTCGCTCTTCAGCTCAAAATAAATGAGGCTCAGTCAAAAAGATTTTGTTCCAGTTACATTCTGGGGTGGTTTTTTAGGTTATGGCAGTTGTGGAAGGCTATCCTTAAAGGTAATGTGGGCAGCAGTGTGTTTTTTACTTAACATTCATGCTGCGATAAAAGCTCTTGACCTGGGATTAGCAGTGCAGAGTAAACATCCGAAAACACATTGGACTGGCACTAATTTGGGAGTTTGTTTTCTAAAAAAGGTCTCTGGATTATTAAAGACTAAAAATACAGCCAGTGCTTTGTAGGTGGTTGGGCTAGACAGGTGCATTAACAGCACAGTGGGGAGAGAAGTCTCATGGAGCCTTTTATTGTTACATTTCATGCTGTACTTGACCTTGGAAATGCTTAAATTGTAGCTTTCAAGTAAAAACTAGCAGTGATATTTTACAGCATTCTATTTCATGAGGCATTAAACTTGCTATTAATAGTTTTAAGTTTGTTTTTTTCTATAGGTCAAAAATGAAATTAAAGAGTATATAAAATAAAATTGCTGGCATGTGACTTCATTGATTCTTTTGGCTTCGATAACTTTGCTTTTTAAACCATAGCTACTCGCCAACCTCTTGACTCAACGTTAGGAGTCTGTTTTCCTGGTGTACCTTGCTGTTGTGCCTGGGCTTAGCAGTAGATGTATAAACCGTCGGACTCTCACAACTTGACCTTGCGCTTTGCTGCACACGGGCGAGCCGTTGGCTTTTTTTGTTGGATAAAAAAGCCCAAACACAAATGCCAAGGCCAACTTTACAAGGCGCGTAGCAATGCACGGCGACAAGTCTGAGCGCAACCGAGTCCTTTGCTCTTGCAGAAGAGGCAGAAGCAAGTAAGTCGTGTGTCAAGAGTGGATTCACCAGGTTAGCTGGTGAGCTTTAAGCTTCTTTTGCGTTTTCTCAGTCGATTCGTTTGCCCTGGGCTAGCTTTTGTGGAATAAGTACGTGTGTTTGTTTGCTAGGCTCAAGATGTTTCTTTCCATCTCTTTGCAGCCTGAGCGGATTTCAGGAGAACAGTATGGAATTCATTCGGACGTTTGGAGTCTAGGGATTTCCTTCATGGAGGTATGCAAATATCTATCATTTTCATGTGCACGTTGCAAGAATCAAATGAAATCTAACATCAGAATATTTTAATGTGGTCTTTGTATACTGTTTTATATGTACATGCTTTTAACTACTGCTAAATTTCTTGGCTGTATTTAGAATGGGTTTGTTCTTACTGCGTTCAATTTGGTTAGCTACAAAGAGCCTCTGTACAAACCATGCAACAGTCTTAAACCCCCTAATAAAACTCTAAGTAAGAAGTAGGTCCTGGTATATGGATGCCTCTGCATCCTTTCAGCACCTCTAGGATTGAAGATGACGGTGTTTCTGTATTGCATCTTCGCAGGCTAGGACAGAGTGGGCTGTTATTAGGGTTAAATAGCCTTCTGCAGGTCCAAGGTTTGAGCAGGTTAATGACCTTGCAAAATCTTTGCAGAAATATTTGCACGACGGCATGAGACTTCTCCCTGTGTGATGAAATAAAGTGTTTGAATTTTAAGTGTTCAGGAGGGCTTTCAGAAAGATTTCTCACAAATATAGTTTCAAGCAGGAGAGAGTCTTACCAAAATGAAGCAGTTCAAAGAGAATGTGGTCATAAATGCAGTCATTCAGGAGAACCCTTGCTTTCTGTAGGCTTAGTCAGAACAAGGTCAGTTTTGATTCAGGAAAAAAGTTGGGGTTTTCCAGCTCAGGGTTCATCAGATGTTTTAAGAAACATAAATTTCAATTACTTTATAACAATGGATGATTGTTTATAAGAAAGATAACCTAGAGTGTATAAGTTGAGTAGGAATACCTGTGTAATAATAGCATCTCGACCAGTAAAACCAGATCTGGCTTGATCTGGTCTGGGAGAAGGGACAGGCAGCTCTAGTCTGGTGGTGACCACGTATGGTACGGGTATGTTCACGTAGCCCTTTTCACGCTGGCCTTGGCTGACCGCAAACAAGCCAACTACAGCTGGAAACCCTTGTAGCCTTGACAGCCCGAGCAATAAGCTCTCAGGAGATTTTTTTAACTCAAGGACAGTCCTATGAAAGAACTTCCCCTGCTTGAAGCAGTTGTTTCTTCCTTTAACAACAGTTCATTCAAACCGTCGATGACTTGCATAGTCTTTCTTGTACAACCTGACAAAGGTGTGATAGGATGAACTGAAAAATACAGGTGCTCTTCCCTTCTCTTCTGGTATAATACAGTATCATTAAGGTGAAGCTGAATATACCTTTCGGTGAAGTGCAACTGATGCTTTTAGCAGCCAGTTAGATAGAAGTTAAGTAGTCTTGGTGCTGGCCCTCTGCATCTAGGCAAATTTCTCATTTTGTAGCCTGAAAGTTAACCGAGGCTAGTGTTATGTTTTCAAACAATAAATTCCTTGCCAAGTCAGTTTTAACCAAAATGAAAATACTTAATGCTGAATCATTACATTCAGGTCTTGTAAATCTTTTCCAGAGTCTGACTGAAGCTAACTCTGAATGACAATAATGACATACTTTAACGTGTCACAGGGGATGCAGTTCTCTTAATTTGTTTTACTGCAAATTTTAATGGTTTGTGATGCTGGAGAGCCCTCACGGTTTTGGGAGAGATACAGAATATAGTCGCTCACTCTGTAAATAAATCTAGCCAACAAAGGGCTAAAATGAGATTGTATTACATTGAGACTTGACTATGATGTTCTCCCTGATTCGCGGCGGAACAGTGGTATAAATGCAGAAGTCCTACAGAGCAAGCATTTACTGGTTCCCTTGCTGAACAAAAGATGCCTCCCAATGCGCAGCAGCAATATGATGATTTACCGTGTAGAATTTACCACATTTGGAATTTAGGTTAGGATTACTGCTAGGTAAGCTGGCTGGTCATGAATTTGATTTGAAGGATGAATTTCACATTATATTGGCCAACATTAGGAAAATTCATTTGCATTTGCTCTCCTCTTTTAAACCTTCTCAACTTTTTTTTGCTCCTCTCTCTCACTTTCCACAAATGTCTTCTGAACCAGATATACAAAAACCAATTTGGTTCTGTGCGCTTTGTTAATTGGCATGTCATCTGGTCCTCCGGGGCCTCTCTTCAACATGATCGCTGTTTTACTGAAGTGGTTTGAGTGATGTGTTAAATGATGAAAGCAAGGACAGTGGCTTAGAAAAATGTCTCAAAAAAGGTGAAGATGATGCTCAAAGAGCCACACAAGGTCACTGTCATTAAAGTAACACTGTATTGACATGGGGATTGGTAGTGGAGACACCCAGGCTCTTGTTGATGGAACTGTTAAAAAGGGAAGTGGGTATTTGCTGTAAGATTTTAAAATCATCTCCACTTAGTAGTGCAATACTCTGATCCCTACAACTTCAAGCTAGCACAGTTAGAGCATGTTGATTTAAAAGAAATGACATGTCGGGACCAAGTCAGCAAGGGCTGTTCTGACCTATGATAACATAAAATAGCAGCTAAGTAAATCTTCTCATTTTCTTTAATATTCTTCTGAGCCTTTAAAATGTCTTGAATTTCTGCAAAGCTGTGTGTAATGAGAAACCGAACCGTTACTTCTGAAGGTTAAGAAAACTGCCCCAAAAAACTTGCTAGCGGTGTTAGATGTGTGTGCCACCTACATTTTGAGAGATGGTGAGCGTTCTTGTTCCTTTTGAAGTAAGAGGTGTCTGAGGGTGGTCAGTCTTCCCTTTGCCAAAAGACAAAGAAAAAAGAACTGCTGCTAGCTTTTTTATTACTATTATTCTTTCTTTTTTTTTTTGAGTTTGCATTTGTGTCTTCAGGATTTTTTGAAGTGAACTAAATTTAATACGTAATCTGTAAAACTGTTTAAAAGTGTTTCATCACAAATAGTTCGTGTGTTTTCATGAGGTTTTTAGATGTTTTATTTAAGGGCTCTTGGGTTGACAAAGCAAGTTCAATTTAAACCAATGACATTGCTGTCACTACATTGAAGACCGTGTCAGCGTTTTCATTATAAAAGCTGTTTTTCAGGGGTTTATAACTCAGTCAGAGAATACACTCCAGGCTGGCTGGGCTGAGTCTGAGTGCTTTTTGCATTCTGTAACCAATTCAGTCTCCCTCCCAGAACCATGCCCTGCACAGGAGAATGAATTAGATTGCCTAATATTTCTTGTTGCTTTCCAATATGACCCTAATCCTACCTTGCATGGCTGCTAGCCGAAAGTGAACTTGTAAGCATCCAAAATGGCATAAAATACATCTTTTGATAGGCAGCATTCTTGTCCAGTGGTGCCTTTTTGTGGAGACGTTTGAGGAGTAGGTATACTGCTGTCACCTTCAGCTGAGCCGCTTCTCCCGGGAGAAGAGGCTGCTGTAAGAGACAAGAAGCTGGGTGAGAAGACCTTTGGTGGGACCCCGTAGGGCTGGTGTGTTCTCAGGTCCTCCTGCTTCCTCAGGAGGTTGCTTCTTGGTTTTCTCCTGGATTTTACCATCTCAAAGCTGCGTGCTGAGGAGCGCTGGCACGCTCTCGAGACAGTACTGAGGACTAGTCTCCTACATGTCATGAGGAGAGATGGTAGGTGAGGAGGAGGGAGTATTGGGAAGGGAATGGAATTGAGCTGTGTCCGAGTTGTTCGTTGAGGCACAGTATAAGCTTGCAGATCTGTGCCAGAAGATCCAGGGCTCGTTTTATCTACAGATAGAATTGGTATTACATTATACTGAAATGCAGGAAATGAAAGTGATTTGCTTATGCCACAAACCGAGTAAGTTTTAGAAGTAGAGTATGAGCTCATGTGCTTGGCTGATGATAACTTTTTGCACCTCCTTTTGTATCACATCCTAGTCTCTGCTTTCCACTGTCCTCTGCTGAGAAAAACAGCTACTTTCCTGTGTTTCAGGCCTCCTTTTAAAATTAACTTTTCCTGTAAAGTTTATCAGTGTTCTCTCCTTCGGGGAAAAGGAATTTGTATATCAGTTTTAATGTTAGAAGCAAGTTCTCAAAACTCCCAAAATGAGAATTTTAAGTCTTCGGTCACCAGAGTTCTCTGTTCTCTGTATATTTGCAAGAGCTTTCACGGGTTACCAGTTGTTTGTGACATTTGTGTTAAGATGCTGTTTTAAGCAATATTCCAAGCAGTCATATGACAGATTTTTAGCAGTTGTGTGCGTTCCCACATATAGGAACACCAACATACATCCAACAGACATCGTGTATTTCGGGCACACTTACGTATCTTCTGAGTGGGGCTAACACTGAATGCGTGCGACGTCAGCATTATGGAGTCTTTGTCTCTTCAGCACACTTGGGCTAGGAGCACAGACGGAGATGTAAGAAGAGCTCACTCAGACCATGAAGGCAAAGAGGAGGAATATGTTGAAGAGGGTGCTACAGGAGAAGCAGCTCTGCTTTAGGAAGATTCTCATAAAGCACTTCAATCTTTAAGATGTTTCCCGGCCTAGAACTGATGTAAAGACTCAGGTATGTGTAATCTGGTCAAAGAGAGGTGGTTTCGGAAGAGTTCTTTCTAAGGAGTCTAAAATATGTTATCGGTCACATATCATCAGCTTTGAAGCGATAATGGCTCAAGATCAAGACTCTGAGCTGATCTGCAGGAACTCCCAAAGACCACGATTTGATCTTCTGGAGGGTTTCACTTACGTGTGGACATAATGCCTGGTCTTTCATCAGTTTTGCACCCTTACCTAAACAATAGCAGCCAGACAGATGCAGGAGGACATCTGAGACCCGAAGCTTGGCGGTGCAGCATAGCTTTCTGTAGTGGTGCTGGAGGTTTGGTAGAAAGGGGTACAATCATGATGGGGCAACTGTGAGTGTCTGTGTGACTGCTGGAAGCAGACACGGACCGTGCAGTGACCTACAGTGTCGAAAGCTACGCTGAGTAGAGGCAGGAGGAATATTAATTAAAATAGCCCATTAGAAGATGGCAAGGGTCAAGCTTAAATGGGAAATGAGAATTTGCATTTAATCTCCATGCAGAGCAGGAGTCTTGATATTGTAACAAAATAGTTGGTTGAAGCAAGGTGTCTCTGATCAAGTGACAGTTCTTACTGGACTTGTCCTTGCTTTTTGTGTGCTTGGAACGAGCAGAATTTTATTCTGCATGTTTAAACTGGAGAGACTGGGAACGGCCTTGCCATGGTGGTGCTGCTGGTGCTGGTAGAGCCACTGAGAATGGCTCGTAGCAGAAGGCATGAGGTCATCATTAAGCAAATATGTGAAGGGCATGATTTCCCCATTCCTACACTGAGAACTCAAGTTCTTAAATTAATGCATTAGATGGATCTGGGTACATTTCAGTAGGTACAGTATGATGCATCTTAAATTACTTTTTTTTTTCCTAACTGAATTCCAAGCTTCTCTAAACTAATTTAAAAAACCCAAGCCTGACTTCTGTGCCCAGCTGTCTAATAACCAGCAATGCTGGGATGTGATGGGTGTTTACTTTGCCATGGCAGATCACTCTAAATAATACTAATATTAGAGAAAACTTAAACCAAGTGTTTCTGAAAATGCTGGATTATCATCTCTGTGGGCTGACACCTTCTCTCTGCCGACAGCAGGGCCTCGGGCAGCGCTGGTTTCTGTGGCCCCAGCCCTTGGCCAGTTGGTTCCTGAAAAGGAACCAACTTTATGGAGAAAATGTTTCATTTCTGGCCTTTTTCTGGTTTCATGAAGTATGGCTGAGAGCAAACTCATGCCTTGAGCCCTTGGGCCTTGCAGCCTGGACCACTGATAATTGCGTAGGTGTGACTGTTTAGTAACAGATGTCTTTAATTTAGGATTAAGGAAAGCAAGAAAATAACAAGTGCTTTTTTTGCAATGAGCCTCACCCTTTTACTCGGTGTTTTTAAGGACTGTAGTAGTGTGATGTTTGTGATTTGTACGGACAAATCCTTGCACGCTTCACTCAGCCACAGAGAGTGGCTGTAACACACAGAATTTTGCTCAATAACTTGAATGGTTCTTATCGTAGAGTATTTTTGTAATTGTAATCGTTCTGTACGGAATGATGCGTTTCAGAAACTTGTTCTTTGGAAAAATCTGGCCTACTTTTGGCTTGTTGGGTTTTCCCCCCCGCCCCCGAGCTATTTCCAGCAATTCAATTTCTCCAAGCAGTGGCCGTTAGCTCCGTTTCCTCATCTGCCTTCTTCAGCGGCCACCAGGATGAAGACAGACAATGTCCAGCCACATCACGATCTTTGTGGTAGCGAAATTAGAAGTAAAGGTACCAGTGCCTGAGGGTTGGGTCATGAATTAATAATTGCTGTGTGGTGGGGGAGGCCCGTCAGAATAGCTGAAAACGGGGAAGTTGCCTCGCAGAGCGCTATCAATCACTCAGTGACCATAACTTCCAGTAATTAGTGTATTTTATGGGCCTTTGCTTCAGTGACTCGGAAGCACATATGCTCCACTCACAGCTAAACTTAGCCAGAGTAATATTCCAGGATGATTTATCCGCTTGCTGCGCTGGGATGTAACCCTATATTAGGTGAAGATTGTGAACTAAGCTGCAATAAAGTGTAAGTTTAGGTACAGTTTGCACAGGTTGAGACCTCAATGTATCATGTTCCTCAGCAATTGCTCTTAGGCCACTGCGGGCAGTCTGTGCGGCCGCGGAAGAAATAACACGGTTCTCTACCTGAGTGAGTGGACAATGAAGGGGTAACGTCAGCTGCGGTGTACTTGTGACATATAGGATTTTGTAATGTAGATTAACGTTCCCTATTCTTATACTGTGTAGAATAGCTGTTTCTACTTTTAAAAAGTCAAAAATGTAGAAACGTTTGTCAGTTGAGTCTGCCTTCCCCTGTTATTTAAACGGTTGGTAATGGCAGATGAACTCTTCTCGTGACAGTGGAGACGGAGAGCAGCGGTGCTGCTGCTTCGCTGAAGCTGAGCTGCATTTCCACCAGCACAGCCGAACTTAAACACCTTTTTTCCTTATTAAATCTAAATCCAGCAAACAAATAAGCAGGAAGCCTCTCGAACAAGTAGTCTCATTAATCTTTATGGACCATTTGCTTGAATTTTGCACCTGACGATTTCCATAGATGGGCCCTGAAAGGCCCGTGTCCCACCTTTTTCCCTTTAGAAACGGCGCTGCTATTCTGAGCAACACCTTTGAAAACGTAGCGGTAAAAGCCTGCTAATAAAAGGGATTTGTGGCGAGGAAGGAATGTGCAATTTAATCATGATTGTCTGCAGTCTTTAGTTTGCAGTGCATTTACTATAGTTCATATTTAAAAGAAGTCAAAGTGAAACTAATTATCTTTAATTAAGGTGAATTAGGCTTTGATTTTTAATATATTTTATGTAGAGAGATCTCGAACTCATCTGCTCAAGCCAAGGAATGTCCCAAAGGTTATTAGGGCATATTTCTGTTGGGCCTGACGGTATTAGTAATAACCTTCTTCCTCATAGTCCTAGACATGAACAAATATGTCACTTCATCAGTCTCTGTTACCCGCGCTTATGCCCCTCTGCAGGGGTCGCAGATTCCACAAGTTATCAGCTAATGGCGTTATACATTAAAAATTGAAGCTTTCCTCACTCTGAGGCCTTTCAAGGCTTTGTTCTTAAACCCCAGACACTTTGGAGTGCAGCTGCAAACTATAGGCAGAAGATTAAATTAATTTGTAACTCTTTTTTCGTCCTGCATTACTAAATCCTGCACATTTAATTGAAACCCTACTTCAAGATGCTTTGTGTTTCTGTTCTTCTTTGTTGTCAGTTTAACCTCAGAAGCACTTTAACGCTGGTAAATTGCTGTTATATCCTTTTGGATTCTTTTTTTTTTTTTTAACTGTGCAATAAGAGGACAGTGAAATTGATATTAGAAGGAAAGAAAAATCTTAGAGTAGTTTTTGAGGTATTTAATATTTATTAAGGTACATACCCTGCAGAGTTTCAGGTGATTTTAAGCCATCCATCTAGGAATGTATAAATTGGTCTTGGAATGAAATTTCACCTAGGGAATTTTCTGTTATCCAGTAGTTAAGTCTGATTTTTAAAGTTTCCTGTGTCTGAATGTTCCAAAGTGGCGGCTGCTTTTCCATAAAACGAGGGTTTAACTGCAGTGCACAATCTAAATGCAAAATCCTTAGATGGAAATTTAATTGTGTAAAATGTGCACAAGGTAATTAAGAACAAATTTTAGAACATTTCAGACTATAAAGTCCTCCTTCAGCTAGATCACTAGCGATATTGTAAGTGCTTATTTTCAATTTGCAGTTATGCTGAGAAACATGGAATGTGTCTAAATTAAGAATAAAAACATCCCGTGCTTTTCAGTATAACTGTAAATTAAAAAACAACTTGCACAACATAGACAATAATCTAAGTGGGAGACTTTATTGCCTGAGTGTCCTAAAAATATGTTTTCAACTTCTTTCCCTCAGTCACTTTCTGAGCAGGATACGGAGCGCGCTGTTATTGTAATTCTTATTAACAATATCCAGGCAGGCAAGTAGAGAGCGATGTAGAGAGAGCGGTTTGTTAGTGAGGATTTCCGGATTTGCATTTTCAGTTCCAAAATTGTTAATTACATTACTTCAACAAGTCATTTTAATTTTGTGTTCACTTACCTGCACGCTGAATGTGTGTAGTTGAGAACAGGTTAGAGTTGCTTTCCAGCCCTTAAGGCTGCTCGCTGCAGAGGGTTTAGGTGCCTGCCTCTACCGAAGCTGGCTGCCTCGTGTTCTTTTCGCTTTCCCTTGTGTGTTTTTGGATATAGTT
>VZTV01095928.1:1120-12524 GCA_013400875.1 Anhinga rufa | reverse complement strand
AAATGCCCAGCACTGCTCATTTGGCCTTTTAAATCAGTTGTTTAGGAATGCTGGACAGTGAACATTTTTTTCTATTTAGTTTTTCTATCATTTCACTAGGCATTGTTTTAATATTAGCAAGACCTGAACAAATCACAAGTACAAAACATAAGCATAAACATAGCTATATAGTGTAATGAGGACTTGCATTACTGATAGAGCCTAAGCTAGATTCTTGTTATTGGATGTTTTTCACATGCTTCTTCCCTGACACCAGCAATTTTCAAGTCGCTGATGCCTTCTTCAGCATTGGTGTTTTTTAAAAGTCATCACCATTTTGTGTTTATTATAATAATGAGAGTAAAACATTTTGAGGGGTAACAAAGGCTACGTGATATATTCTAGTTCTGCATGTCTGTATTTCAAAATGTTAACAAAGAATGCTCGACTCTGACAATGTCTCATGACCTCTGGGGTGGCCTTTCACAGTCATCTGAAGGAAGACATCCATTAGCTGAGAAATATTTCTGTACATGAACTGTCATTATCTAGAATAACCATGTTTTCTACTGTGGCTCTCCACAGTATAAATTATGGCATGAAATACTGATTTGTTGCAAGGCATGGTTCCGTAGCTTATTTGCTTAACTCCTGCAGTATTTTAATGAAAATCCAATTTGATTTTGACAGGTTGGGGTTGTACTTTTAAAGGCAAAATGGTAGATAGTGATTCCTTGAAGAGTGATTATAGAGACAGTTGCTTATATAATTACTGCATGATATGTATGTTACCAGTGTTACATGACATTAAAATCATATTCTTATTATCCCCAGTAGCTAAAAACAAAGGGAATGAGAACAGTAGACCAACCACCATGAGAAATAGAATGAGTCCTCAAAGGAGGTCCTGATTGCTTAAGAAAATGAGATATCATGTCTGATAAGAAGGTCGCATGCATCTGTTTCTGAGATTCCACTTTGCAGATAATTTTCTTATCTAGAATAATTAAGGCTATTTGATGCTTGCATTTTTTCTATGTTTTAATGCTGAGCTGCTGCTGCTGTCGCAAAAGTACTGCTTTTCTCTTGGGTATACTGAATACTGGTCCCAGCTCTCGACTGTGCACTGAAGCGTTGAAGCTCATGCTTCTCTAAGCTAAAGTGGCTCCCTTACCAGATCAGGCAGAGCAGGAGGGGCTAAAAATAAAGCATAATAAAGTTCTTGGATGTCATGGGTGATTGCCCTATGTAAAAAGAAGCAGGGAGGCTTAAATTAGTTTTATTTCGCAAAACATAAGGCTAAGTGGGATAGGGCTTGATCTAAATGCTTGGACTTGCAACAGAAATAATGAGTTTACTGAATCTCTAGTGCTTCTAAATGTCGATAGTCCTTTGCAAGTAAAAGTGGCAAGGTTAAAACCATTACAAGTAAAAGTGCATGCCATCTCCAGAACTGGATCCTTCTTGACGTGGGGAAAGGCAGTGTAGACTTTGAAGTTAGGACCCAATCTGAAGCTGCATACAACCATATGGAAAGATTCACCAGTCTTTGAACTGACACTTTAATGAAGTTTTGAGTCATACAGCAGTGACCTCTGTGAAAGCAGCTGTGAAACGGTGATTGTATCTTTCTAAACATTATGCAATACATGGATTAAACACAGAATCTCCCACAAACGCACACATGCTCACTCTGCCTATTTTCTAGTTCACTCTGTATGAGAGAAGAATTAAATATTTAGTCATTTTCCTCTTCTGCAGGTAAGATTGTACTGTCTTTTAAATTTTTCTTTATTAATTAGTGGTTCGGGTGCTTGAAACAACACGGTGAGTTCAGAGGTTTATTGCGAGGCTAAGCATTTGCTGTGCTGAGAAATGTCTGTTGCTTGAGCAGGTTATTGTTTGAACCAAGCAAGTTTCAACCACTGTTAATTAGCTTTTGAACAATTTTTGTTGTTTTGTTTCACAAAAATTTCTCATGTTTGCTCTGTGCTTAACCAGGTAAAGTAAATATGAAATCTCAATTAAGATTGCTATACTCATCAGGCAGAAATTCTCAGCAGTATTCAGTTCCTCCAGCCATTGCTTTCAGGAAANTGAACCAAGCAAGTTTCAACCACTGTTAATTAGCTTTTGAACAATTTTTGTTGTTTTGTTAGTGGACAATGCTTTTATCTAGTCTCTTGAATATGGCGAAATATGCTGCAACAGATGTGCTTGTGAATATTCTAGCAAATTAGTTGCAGGCGTGCTTGGGTTGGGTGTGTTGTGTAATGTTAAGGTGTGTCTTTTACATACGGAGTATGTTT
Organism: Anhinga rufa; assembly: GCA_013400875.1. NCBI lineage: Eukaryota > Metazoa > Chordata > Aves > Suliformes > Anhingidae > Anhinga > Anhinga rufa. The sequence continues at coordinate 10,236 of VZTV01095928.1, read as the reverse complement.
TCTGGAAAGTACAGTACAGCCTGAGAAATGGTGTAGAGCCAGACTCAGCCTACTGAAGTCTTTTAAGTAATAGATGGTACCTCAGTGTGTCTCATATGAACCCCACTGAGAGCAGAAAACCTGAGTGCTGGGAGGGGGTCCCTGTATCACAGGTGAATTAATTATCTTAAAAAAAAAAAAAGGTTTAATAATGGAAAGGTAAGTTTTTGTGACTTTAATAAGTAACAGAGGAGGATGAACCCCTCAGCATCCATAACAGAAGAGCTTGGAATTGTGGTGATCCCTCTCTTGCAAGCAAAGGTTCCCAAATAACAGGCACTTGCAGCGGAGAGGAAGTACCGCTGGCAGTGCCCTTTCCTCTTGTCGTGGTGTCCAAGTGCTGGCTCTCATTTGTCATCCTTGCTTGGGGAAGCCAGTTGGACCAAAATGTGTGGAAACAGTGGGTGATTTCTTGGTGCTTCACTGGAAACACACCCAGCATGGTCATGGCAGGGGCTGGTCAGAAAGTAACTATGGGGTGGGACAGTGGCTGCACGTGCCTCTGCCTGTCTCTGTTGCTGGTGCAAAACCGAATGCCATGTTTCCATGGGGAAGTCAGCCATCTCCGAGTGCAGTTAAAACATGTTTGTCAATGCCTTAATTAACCAGGAAAGGTGGCTGCCTTACCATTTGCATTATGGAGAAGAGCCCCAGCTCATTCATATGCAGGCAGCCAAGCCCAGGGCAGGGGGAGGTTTCAGAGGATGGGTTTTCAGCATCACATCAAGTTGCACAGAGAAATGAGTGGCTCAAAATGGCATCTCTGCATCTCATGCTGAACCTCAACCAGGAACATGCAATGTATGTCACAAAAAGAGTAATTAAATTCTGTTTTCAAATAAAGAGAAGCAGGTAGAAAGACACAGACTTATTCACCTGGATCTTCCGTATGTTTTTGGAGCACAGCTTTTGCTGAGGAACCTTGAAGAAGTAAAAATTATATAATTTCTTCTGTTCAGTGAGCTGAATTATTCATTTTAAATGAAAATATTTACAATCATATGTCAGAAAATAAGTGTGATTTCTAGGCAACTATGCCTAATAAGAGCCCTGTGGTGTGAAATCTGGTCTATGGCTGCTAAATAGTTATCCATCTTAAAGCTGTGCTGCCTTATGTGTATTTTTAGGTACCCTATCAATAAATATTTTATAAAGTGCTGCAGACAGTCGAGGGAGGAAATGTTCTGTTGAAAAGGAATCCAATTTCAGGTTCCTCATAAAATGATGTGTTTTATAGGGTTTGATATCAGGTACAAAAACAAGGATGTTGTATAAAATGCCCCAGATGTGATCACTGTAGAAACCCTGCTGTGTTGTGAATAATTTGTGACCCTTCAAAGAAAACTAGAAGGGCTCTAAGCAGACTGTGTAGTGATAAATATCAATCTACATGTGTTCCTATATTGATGAAAAAAGCTATTTCTTACTTTTATTAACAACAAAGTCAGATAGGTAGTAAAGGAAAAGAAGACAAATGACCTTTATTGATACTTACACTACATGCTTAATGGAGAATAAATTTTGCAAGTGCTGGCTGTAATTGCATATGCCATTGCGAGAAGTCTGCCATCTCCACATCAGCATTTGAGGATTATAATCACCTCCTGGAGACTTCACTCCAGCATTTCCAGAACTTCTGATTTGTGGCATCGTGTGGTGGTGACACTTGCTGTATGTACATTTTCTGTGTACATGAGAACGACTTAACGCTCAGTCTGCTCTTGTTAAATTGATGCAGGGGATAACTGCCTTCCTAAAGCATGAATTGAAACGTACAGCTGAGGTTTAGCTATTAGCATAGTCTTATAATGGGAAATTTAACTTTCAGAACAGAATCACTGAAAAAAACCCTGTCTGCTGGCATTTGCCATACCCTGTTAAGCTGAAGAAACACCCAGTCATGGTGGAGAAATGGCAGTAGGTGTGGTAGAGCAGTGGTGCTGTGCTTTCTGCTTGATAGTAGATGGGATCTGCTGGCCAGGACACCTGTCCTGCCTTTAGGAAGCAAAATACTAATTCCTCTCTGATTACCAAATTGGAAACTATCAGCCACCCTCTCATAGAATCATAGAATGGTTTAGGTTGGAAGGGTCATTTAGAGGTCATCTAGTCCAACCCCCTGCAGTGAGCAGGGACATCTTCAACTAGACCAGGTTGCTCAGAACCCTGTCCAACCTGACCTTGAATGTTTCTGGGGATGGGGCATCTACTACTTCTCTGGGCAACCTGGGCCAGTGTCTCACCACCCTCATTGTAAAAAATGTCTTCCTTTTATCCAGTCTNGATGCAGCCCAGGATACGGTTGGCTTTCTGGGCTGCAAGCGCACATTGTTGGCTCATGTCCAGCTTTTAGCTCACCAGTACCCCCAAGTCCTTCTCTGCAGGGCTGCTCTCAATCCCTTCATTCCCCAGCCTGTATTGATCCTGGGGGTTGCCCTGACCCAGGTGCAGGACCTTGCACTTGGCCTTGTTGAACCTCATGAGGTTCTCACAGGCCCACCTCTACAGCCTGTCCAGGTCTCCCTGGGTGACATCCCGTCCCTCAGGTGTGTCAACCGCACCACTCAGCTTGGTGTCATCTACAAACTTGCTGAGGGTGCACTTGGTCCCACTGTCTGTGTTGTTGATGAAGATATTAAACAATATTGGTCCCAGTATGGACCCCTGGGGGATGCTACTCGTCACCAGTCTCCATCTGGACATCAAGCCATTGACCACTACCCTCTGGATGTGACCATCCAGCCAGTTCCTTATCCACCAAACAATCCACCCATCAAATCCATAATGGTAAGTCAGTGCCCACCTTTTCCTTGAGGTGCTTTCCATGTTGATATTGTTCAATCAAAACTGAGCTGTGGGTGCAGAAGGTTTTAGGGGGAAGAAATCTGCTATTTGCTTTCTGTCCAGCTGTTTTAATTGGAAGCCATTGCATAGAGCTGCACGTGCAGAGCTATGCACGCCAAGGTGATCATTTCTCCTGAAGGAAATCCATAACCAAAAAAGGATTTAAGACCGCAGAGAAGGCTTTGTTTCCTTTGTTTTTCCAGCAGTATAACCCATATGAATTAGGCAAATAGCAGCCGATTAATGGAAAACGTGTATTTCTCATTGCCATCCTGGAAAGAAGGATTTTCTGAGTTCTATGTTGTTTTAAAAAGCTGGGACTGGGGGCATTTGGAGATTTTTGTGTGTTTACAAGTAAGTGGTAGGATAGGAGAGGGCATGACAGGAGGCTTTTTCTTGGGTCTACAGCATTGCAGCTACCTGGTATTATGGCTAATAAAGAAAAAAAGGGTAAGTTTCAAGATTGCAGAAGAAGAAATAATCATAGCAGGAGGATTCAAGTTCAGAGAAAAAAAAAAGAGGACTATGTTCTGGTTTGGGAGAGGGTATCTCAGCTCTGCAGGGCCCATGCCTCCCTAGTCCATAGCTTTCTGGAGAGGATGTCAGACTCCCTTCTCTTCTGTGTTGGGGTATCCCCTGTATTACAGGATGGGAGTTACAGATGAGTTTCTTAGACATCTTTTCCCCAGTCAGAAAATCCCATGGGACTGCGTAGATGTCCATATTTCTGTTGCCTATCAAGAGAACTGTACTTTTAAATGTCAACCTCATCCCCTCCTCATGTATTTTCAATGTGGATAATTGGATAGGGAAGCTAAAGAGCAGCTCTATATACAACTGATAATTATTAATATCAGTTACTACTTGTTTTATTGTTTGGAGTTTAAAAAAAAAAAAAGCCTGTACGTACTGAAAACAAAGCAGGTACTTCCAGGCTGGGCATTAGCATGTGTCAAGTGCATTTTATAAAATGGCTTTGCTCTATTACCTGTAAAAATTCTACAGGGAGTGGCTAGCCTACTCCACATATTGATGGATGAAGTTAAGAAGTATGACTTTCATGTGTTGAAAGGGGCTTGTGGATTTTATTCTGAGACAAAAACCCAAAGACAAATGATTACTTTGCTCAGAGAGCACTCAGTTATACATAGGTTTTTTCTAGGATTTTCATGCCCCAAATATCTGAGTGTAATTTGCATAAGAGATATTTTGTACCTACAGACATTATACAGATATTTTGTACCTTCACACATTGCTGCAGAAGAAGGCTGGAAAGAACAAAGGAGGGAGGCTGTAACATTTTCATTTTGCTGAAGCAAAATATTAAGACATGCTGAAGTAGAGGTATATTAAGTGGATAGGCTGCAGATACTGGGAAGGAAATGTTAGGAAACTGCCTCACTGTAGCTGACAGAGTTTAGTGACAAGCTTTGTCATGTTGGTAAGGAAATGCAGAGCATAGCCAGGTCCCCTGTGGCCTTGTTCTATGTAGGGCACTCATTTTGTACCATGATGGATCTTTCATTACCAAGGACTTCGTTGTGAAATTAAGCATTATGCACTCCTAGGACCCATCCTGTTCTGGCTGCTGAAGCAGTTTTAAAAGTATAAGATCAATTAATAAAATTAATTGGGGATTAAAGAACAGTAGATTGAAGAAATTGTTTCTAGCTGGCTAAGTATATGATTTGAGCACCCCGGAGGGCCTGGTCTGCGGAGGTAGTTTGTCTGTTGCCTGTGAGTTATATGTTCATAGATTGCTTTGCTAGACTGAACCACCTTCAAACCTAAACCCTCCCAAAGTCTGGGATACTTTGGCCTTAAGGTTTTGATTTGAGGCCTGAAGCTGCCCATTAGTAGTACAAGCATCGCACAATTGCATTTATTTTTAATGAATGTAGCCAGGAAAATTTAGTTGAGCTGAGCAGTGAATTATTATTAAACAGACAAAATACATGTAAGGGCAATTCACATATGTCTGCTTTAACTGCTGCTTGGGCTTTTGAGAATACTTGAATATTGCATTTTCACAGCCCTCATTTATGCTGAATGGTTATAAAATTTTATCTTGATCTAAGTTTTTCTTCCTTTGCTTCCAAATATTAATCTGATCTTAAATAACTGCTATTTAATACAGACCCTATTTGAATAATGTATTATGCACAATCATTCAGAAAATGTAATTGATTGCTTTTAGAATATATTTACATAGCTGACTTCATGGAAAAGAGCAGCTGAAATATCTAACTGAATGCATTGATAAAAAGGGTTTTTCCAAACATGATTAAATATTAGTAACAAAAACTATTCTTCCATTCCTAGTTACTGGAAATACCTCACTAGAAGTAATTTACAAATCTTATTAGAACACAGTAAGTGTCAGGCAATTTATAGTCTGGTTATGAACAGCATGCATGAACTGAACAGTAGGCTTGAGAGCTAAAATGTGACTGATGCACGTTCCCCAAATAATTGCTATAGCAACATTGTCATAATGTCTGTGATCTGCCTCCCTTGGGTTCACACCTGAAGTTTTCTTTAAGGTGAAACAAAATGCCTTCTCAAGTTTAAAATACTGCGTAATGATGAGGTTATTGATGGCTTTTGCATTTTTTTTTCCAAGCAATTAAATTTCAAATGTTCAGAGGCATAATGGAACATTAGGGGAAATCATTTGCTGTCATAGTGTCTATTTATCATGATATTCAACATTGTGTGGCTCCTTCCATACAATTAATCTCTGCAAATTGGTGTGATCAGGTAAAGACATTCTCTGTGGGCAGTCTCACCTAACTTGAGGAGATTTTCCATCGCTTTGTCTGAGTGCTTAGATATTACGCTACTGTTCTGTAAAAATCAATAAAAATAAGGTTTCAGAGCTGTCATTTCTCTTATTTCAGATTGGTGCACATTGTGATGTAGGTTGTGTCTCTGCTTATTAGGAGCTCTTTGACTCAAGCCACTGAAATACAGAATTGCATACATATCAGCTTTCTTGAGGGATCCTAATACTACAACTTGCATTTATGTAATATTTTTTGGCCAGATTCTGAATCCCAATTCCTGTTTTGTGCTGTTGGATAAAACTAGCAAGGGATGCTCCAAATGGCAAAGGGTGCATCACAGAGCAGCCAAGGAGTACTCGCCTGTTTGGTGTCAGTGTAAAACAGTTATATGTGTCTGATGACTATTTTTTCTGCTTGATAGCTGATCCAGGAAAAGAGGGGTTAAACAGTGCTTTTGCAGGCAACTCCTCCACTCTTGTCCCTTCCAAGCAGCTCAAAATCTGTTCCTCTGTGTTGGAGTTTATTACAAATATTAAGTGAAGAGTATTACTCCATTATCATTATGATGAACAGAGAGCAACAGATGAAATAATTTCACCCTGGGTCCTAGAGTGAAGGATCCAGTGAAGTCTGAATGATGACTGTGAAAGGTAGAGCACTGAGGGCAACAGAGGACTTCGATCATCCGAGCAGGCTCATTAGAAGTCTTTCAGCAGGGAGACAAAGATGAGCAAAGGTTATAAAAAATGAATCTTGTAGTGATATTAGGGAGAAGAGAGAGGTCCCACGCTCCAAAGGACAGACCTCAGGAGAACAGCAGTGGAAAAGGAGGAGGAGGAGGAGGAGGAGGTTGGGTCCCTTCTGTAAGAACAAAGACTACTAAAAATGTGAGAAATCAATGATGGGCAATGTGTGAAGGTAGTTTTATAGCTTTTTTCAGATCTAAGAAATCCAGACAATCTAGTGATAACATGTTTTTGTAAAGATGTTTTTAAAAAAAAGCAAGAAAGGAAAAAACACCTCCCTGTATTAAGGTGCTGTGCTACACTGCTGAAGGAAAAGAGACAGCGTTGAAGGTTCATGAGACTCATAAAAGCTTAAGAGACTTGAATATGACCTTCAATAACTGTCCAATATGAGGGACTCTAGGCATGCTGACAGTGACAAACTGCCTGGATGCTTGATATTCAACCAGTGGGAAAAGGACTGAAATAGTCTTATTTAATTCAGATTTTCTCATATGTTGGCCTGCATTGTTTTCGTTGTGCAGTTTGCTCTCCTGACAGTAGTACATAGCTGTTACAGGGAAGAGACCTAAATCTGAAGAGCTGAGGTGTAGTGGAATTTGCTACGCAGTCAAACACATTGAGCGTGTCAGCGTGGGTGTAACGGCTTGCCCCCATAAAGGGTCTGACACATTGTGTTGTTGCCATTACACAAGTATAGATGAACCAGTGCAGTCTGACCGCTTCAACTCCTGTTGATGCACAGAGTAAAACCATGGTCTGGCTGGATGTAGCTTACACTGCCCTCCAAAGCTATGCAGAAAACATCTGGTCTTTTTACCCAGCATAAATTTTTCCATCTGGGAGTTATATCATTTTTAACTAACTTCATTTATATCACAATAATATGCCCATATAGACAAGACTGACAGACTCAGGGAGTTTAATTATAGCCTTTCCTGACATAGCATGCCTATTTAGGGAGCCAACTGAACGTCTTAGTTGCACCAAGAACTTCTTCTAGACTCACATCTGAGTTTGAGCCTGGGTCTTATGAAATCCTTCTTAGTTTTAAAGAGGAACCTTACACTATCTCTCTATTTGCACTCCAGTCAAATGGAATTTCCTTGCTGTTGTGCTGTATTTCAGCAAATAAAATCATAAGGTTTTATGAAAAGAAATTTTGAAAGATAACTTATAGGCTCTTGCCAGAGAATGGAAAGACCTTGTCAAAATATAATGCCATACTGAGTAACTGGGGTGTGCACGGATGGTTAATTTCTCACTTTGCATTCTATTTTAAATTCTCTGCCATATTCCCAGTAATTGCTCATAATGTAATAATGAAGGTGAAACATCAGACTTTATGTGACTCAATCATTTTAACTTAGATTTTTTGGATTATCTCACAACAGAAATGTCTTTGGAGTATGTCTCAGAAGCGTGCCAATGTTGCAGTCAGAACAGCAATTAGTATGTAGCCTTAAGCACATTCAAGTTTGAGATAATTCCCTATGGGTTTTGTCTTTTAGTTTTAAATTATATCACAAGAAATGATGGGCCAAATACACAACTGAAGTGTGAACATTTTGTTTCTCTGGAACTGTATAGCTTTACACCAGCTGACATTCAAATATGTTGTTATTAATCTGTACCAGCATGTTATTAAAGACGGCATCAGATTGTGCAGACATAGGCATGTGAATTAAGGCTTCACGTCAACCTTGAGTTCTGGCATCCCCTAACCGTTGGGCATTTGTTCCCTTTCACACTTAAAATTTTCCAAATCAAGTGTTTTGTATGTGGTTTTCCCAGTTGCTTTAAAAACAAACAGCAGAAATGAATTTCACTATGCACTATCAAACTGACCCCCAAAACGGACAGCTGGTGCAGCTGGAACCTGTGGATCCACCTTGCAGATATCTGAAGCTGAGATAATAATGATTAATGGGAGCCTTAGACTTCTGTCCTTTAAGATTTTGGATCCTCATGGACCAGACATCTGCAGAAAAGTTGAAATATTTGCTGGAGTGGTTAGCAGATAACTGCTGGCAGTGGATGGAAAGCTGAAATCTTGGTGTCTGTTCTGATGGCTACAAATCTGTAATTTTTCCTGCCAGTGGCTGGTCCAGCATCCTCTGTCCTTATCCCAAGTCTCCCCATGCCCTTTGTTCTTTTTAGCTCTCCATGTGCCACTTTGCTGATTTACTATAACTTTGTCCCCCCATCCTCTCTTCCCTTTGTAATGGTGTGTGTGCGTGTGTTCCCAGCCTTACAGTAAGCAGAGTGATTCATTTCTCTTCCCAAATCCTCCAGCAGCTTATCTCAGTTACTTTCACACATTTCTGGCCCTTCATCTCAGTATCCCATCTTGTCATTGTTCCGAGCCTGATTCCAGCCTCAAGTCTGTCCTATTCCTCCTCACTGTCCAAATGCCATCAGAAGCAGTGCAGGCAGCAGAGGAGAAATTGTCTCCCAGGTCCAAATTCCTCTCTTTGGTACTGGAAAACCACTACCTATACTCTGAAACAAGAGCACATTTTTAGGTCCCAAACCCAAATGACCTTCTGTGTGAGCTGCAGTTTTTCTTAGGCTGACACCCTTGGGTAGATTTTCATACGTGTGTTGAAAAAGGTAGGTTCCTGATTAACAACATGGTTGTAAACAATGTCTGCATCTAAATATTGTCTCTGTCTGTCTTACTCTTTTTCCTTTTTGCTTA